>MCJB01033726.1:9706-28399 GCA_002018475.1 Nicotiana obtusifolia | reverse complement strand
CAAGGATTTATATCCGAGAGATTGTTCGGCTGCATGGTGTTCCAATTTCTATCATTTCAGATAGAGGTACTCAGTTCACTTTGCAGTTTTGGGGAGCTGTGCAGAGAGAATTGGGTACTCAGGTGGAGTTAAGCACAGCTTTTCATCCTCAGACGGATGGGCAGTCCGAGCGTACTATTCAGATATTGGAGGACATGTTACGGGCATGTGCTATTGATTTCGGAGGCTCATGGGATGAGTTTCTGCCGCTTGCAGAGTTCGCTTATAACAACAGCTACCAGTCAAGTGTTCAGATGGCTCCGTATGAGGCTTTGTATGGGAGACGGTGTAGATCTCCAATTGGTTGGTTCGAGCCCGGCGAGGCCAGGCTATTGAGGACTGAATTGGTTCGGGATGCTCTAGAAAAGGTGAAAGTGGTCCAAGAGAGGCTCCGTACAGCGCAGTCGAGGCAAAAGAGTTATGCCGATAGGAAGGTTCGAGATGTGTCCTACATGGTTGGTGAGAAGGTCTTGCTGAAGGTTTCGCCCATGAAAGGTGTTATGAGATTCAGGAAGAAAGGGAAATTGAGTCCTCGGTTCATTGGGCCATTTGAGGTGCTTCGGAGAGTTGGAGAGGTGGCTTATGAGCTTGCTTTGCCACCCAGTCTGTCGAGTGTACACCCAGCATTTCATGTTTCTATCCTCCAGAAGTATATTGGGGACCCGTCTCACATTTTGGACTTTAGCACGATTCAGTTGGATGATAATTTGACCTATGAGGTGGAGCCTGTGGCGATTTTGGATCGTCAGGCTTGGAAGTTGAGGACCAAGGAGATAGCTTCGGTGAAAGTTCAGCGGAGAGGTCGGTCCGTGGAGGAGGCTAGCTGGGAAACCGAGCAAGAGATGAGGAGCATATATCCTTACCTATTTGAAGCTTCAGGTACGTTTCTTGACTCGTTCGAGGACGAACTTTTGTTTAAGTGAGGGAGAATGTGACGATCCGGCCAGTCGTCTCATGAGTTACCGCTCCATTTTCCCCATTTCTACCTTATTATGCTTTGTTACCCGTGTTTTATGTAATCACGTTGAATAGTTTGCGTTCAGAGTAGATTTGGTAAGAAATGAGATACTTGGTCTCTTTTAAGGAGGCTTAAGTTGGAGAAATCAACCGAATGTTGACTTATGAGTTAGAGGGCTCGGATGTGAGTTTCGACGGTTCGGTTAGTTTCAGGAGGTGATTCATGACTTAGGAGTGTGATCGAAATTGGTTTTGGAGGTCTGTTGTAGAGTTAGGCTTGAATTGGTGAAGTTAGAATTTTTGGCGATTTCCGATTGTTAGGCGAGATTTTGATCCGAGGGTCGGAATGGAATTCCGAAAGTTGCTGTAGCTTCAATATGTCATTTAGGATGTGTGTGCAAAATTTCAGGTCATTCGCACGTGGTTTGGTTGGGTTTAAATCAAAAGAGCGACTTAGAAGATTTTGAAAAACTTAGGCTTGAATCTGACGCGAAATTGGTGTTGATAGGTTGTTCTGAGCGTTCCGAAGGTTGGAACAAGTTTGAATGATGTTATGGGATATGTTGGCATGTTTGGTTGAGGTTCCAGTTGCCTCGGGTGAGTTTTGGGTGGTTAAACAGACTATTTCATCGTTGGAAAGAAAATCTGCAGAAAAACTAGAGTCAGGAATGCGGTCGCATTCCTCAAATGCGGACCGCATATTGAGCAATGAGATCGCATACCCAGACAGACTTATGGGCAAGATCCAGGTCAGAAATGCGGTGTGAAATGCGGTCGCATTTCTAACATGCGGACCGCATATTTTGCACACTGAGACCGCAGACCGAGGTAGATTTCTGGACAAAAAATTAATGTCGAAAATACTGTCGCATTTTTGACATGCGGACCACAAACCATGCTTCGTGCTGAATTGCGGTGAAGGCTAGGGTTACCTTTGCAATGTCGCGTCAAATATGCGGACCGCATATCTGTTCTGCGTCAGATATGCGATCGCATTTTAATCCTGAAAGGGGCGTTTTTGTCTCGATTTTCGACCCTTTATAAATAAGAAACCAGTATCCATTAGCCATGCAAAACCCATTGTCGTTACCAACTAAGAGAACCATCTCAAAAACACCCTAAATCATAGCAAAATCAGCCTTGAGAACATATCCAAAGGAGACTTTCTGGGATAAATTCTTGAAAGAGGGGACTTTGGCCATCTTAAACATAATTGGAGCTATAGAGCTCGAATTGCAGCAAATCGTGAAGGGATTTTTGGGAGATTTTCAAGGGAAACATCGGGGTAAGTGTTCCTAACTCAATCTTGGTTAAATTACCCAAATCTATTGCCATTCTAGTATGTAATTGGTGATTTAACTTGGAAAATTTGTGGGAAATCCTCAAGTTTAGATTTAAAGAATTGGAGGTCGATCCGATGTCGGATTTCGATAATTTTAGTATGGTTGAATTCGTGGGGAGATAAGGAACCCGTTGCCACGTATTATGCATTATCCTGAAACATGTAAAGTAAGCAGGACCTTTCAGGAGGTCCGTAGGGCTAGGTACACCACAGCGGTACTCAATAGGTGTTATAGACTCTCTCTAACTTTAGTTCTTGGGACAAACTTTATAAAAATAATTTATCAATATTTGATATAAAATGATAAAAAAAATTTATCAATTCATGACCCTTATTATTTTAAATAACAACCAAGAGAAATATAACCCACAATATAAACTTTTAAAACATTTACATCAATCCAAGACTTTGGATAAAATCGTACAAAATCATTCCATTTGTTTTAATTCATTGAAATCACTTTTGGCACCTTAGGCCAAAACATAAGAAAATCATCCTTACCTTTCACCGAAAGTACTATACCATCAGTGACATAAGAAAGTCAACTAGGTTATGTACCTAGCGGCAAGTACCATATACCCTACTTGCTCAGGTCGTCTCATCATAGTGTCGTACGAATCGACTCAGCTATGCGAATAATAGCACAAAATAATACTCTCTCGAGGGAGAGCACGCCGTAGTCAATACCACAAAGTGGCCATCTACGCCTAACTGGCACGTGTAGTTTCATGACAACGAACACAATATATCCGAAGTCAATCTCGTTTAACACAAGTAAATCCCCAAAACATTTGATACTTCAAAAATAGATTCATAATATATAGTAGCTTCAAAGTATTTATTTTTTATCAACTCATAGCATTTATAGAAAATCTAAATCATTTGAACAAAGTTAAATAAATAACCTTTTACATGCTAAAGCCTTTAACAATTTAAAAGATACCACAAGTGTTATTCAGCTCATCAATTTCCAAAAAAAATACTTTTCATGAAAACTTATCTTTAGCATTCAAATATGTATACTCTTGTCAATACGTAAGTTTTGATAAAAACTTATAACATTTACCTTGAGTGACATTCTGCTAACAAGGTTTAATAAAATTCTTTAAAATAACATGGCACTATATATGCAACATAATATTCTAGTACATGAGACATTCATACTTGTTTGTCCCCACAAGCACGAAAGCACATTTACAAAAAACTTAAGTATTAACTTGAAACATGCTTTTAGAGAAAGTACTTCAAGAAGAGAAAGTTTTAATCAACTTACCTCGCTTTCGCTTTATTAACATTCACAAGCTTTCAATCCTCCTCCATCCTTCCCATGTTGATTAAAATCCTCAACATCACCAATAAGTTGATATCTACAATTAGATATCTTAATTACAACATATGACCTAAGATATTGATCAACATCCATATATGGCTCATCAGTTGGCTACAAGCCTCAAACAATTCAAATCGCCAAATAGTTTTACATGCTAGACCATTCAACTTCATTCTTATGTTTTAATACCCATTCGAAGTCATTAATGATACTACATCAATTGTCCATTGCCACCAAGTTACTATTGATCGTCTTGCATAATCAACAATTGAAAAATATAGTTCGGGTGATTACTTAGTTGACCACTTCCAACTTTTGCTAACAAATAACTCCATAGGTTCATTGTGTTCATCAATTTCATCGCCAAGATTACTATTCATCTTCTCTCTTATTTTCTCAAAAGTACCATTCATACCACGAATTAGAGTTTTATAATCGAATATTTCAACCATTAAAACTTGTAACAAATGCTTCAAATACTTCTAACTACTCAAAATAAATGAGTTAGAAGCATTGAAATTACCTCTAGTAGATCAATCTTGAAAAATCACAACTTTGGTGATTTTAGAACTCATGTATATTGAGTAAGAATCATCCAAAACATCATTAACAACTTATCTTAGTTGATTGGACTTGATTTGAGCTTAAAATCGTCTCTTCACCTCAAGAACCCTGACCCTAATACGCAAAATACTCTCTTCCCCCCATTTTGTATTTATAAGCCAAGATTTCTAGGTTTCGGATGCGGCCCCAGATGCTTCGCGTCCCCACTTCATTCCTCTTTGAAGCTCGGATGCGGACCTGGATGCTATGGCAGCACTTCACTGCTAGCCTTTCTTTCGGACGCGGCCTCGGATGTTTCGCATCTGCAAACTCCTCTGCCAGCTTTTGGTAATTTGGTTATAACTTCTTGTAGGAATATCCAAATGACAAACAGTTTGAAGCATTAGAAACTAGACTCGAAGATCTTTCTTTTGATAGTACCTCTCTCGGGACTATAGGCCTTCTCTAGGTCTATGAATACCATATACAAATCTTTCTTTCGATCCCTATACTGCTCTACCAATCTACTCACAAGATGAATGGCTTCTGTAGTAGACCATCCCAGCATAAATTCGAACTGGTTCTCGAAAATAGTAACACTACGTCGCACCCTCCTCTCCACCACTCTCTCCCAAATTTTTATAGTATGACTCAACTGCTTGATACCCCTATAGTTGTTGCAGTCTTGGATATCATCTTTGTTTTATACTACGGGATTATCAAACTCTACCTCTAATTTTCGGGCATCTTTTTCGTCCTGGCATTGACATTAAATAATCCAGTAAGCCACTCCACTCCTGCCCGACCCACTTCCTTTCAAAATTCCACCGGAATCTCCATCAGGCCTAGTTGCCTTTACCCTATTCATCTTCCGCATTGCCCCCTCAATCTCCTCTCTCCTGATATGCCTACAAACTAAGCAAATAAAAGTAATTGCATGAATACTTCTCTTAACTTCTGTGCATATATTCAATATATTTACACTAAAGCTTATCTTTGCCAACTATGATTCTTAAGATTTGGCATCTCGTTATCTAATTTTTTTTAATAAATTTATTCCAAAAAAACTAAAAAAAATTCTGCAATATGTATCCAAGCATTTCTCTCCTAAAATGATCGATTATGAAATGATAATTGTCAGACCCCCACCATTTTTCAAAAATTTAAACATTAGTTTTAAAAATAAAATACTTGTTTAAAAGAAGATGTGCGTATTTCTTTCCTAAAATAGTGGTGATATCTGCTACCTTTTTTTTGGTGGTAATTATCTACTACTTTAGTTTTTGGTAATCATCTACTACTTTAGTTTTTGGTAATTATCTACTACTTTATTAATCATGGTTAAAATTATTGTTGAGTCAATATGGACCTTTGATATTTCAATTGAACAAGTGTCACAAATCTAAAGAGGAAATTGGAGAAGTGGAGAGAGTAAGAAATAGAGAGGAATTTGGTTGTCACGATCCAAAATCTACTATAAGTTGTGATGGCGCCTAACGCCACCGTCAGACAAGCCAACAGTGATTTACCAACTTAATTACTTATTTTAGTATTTTAAAATCATAATTTTCCTTAATTGAACAATATAAAATAGAATTTACAGAGTGAATAAAAAATTTACTCGAATCACATTATTGAGTAACCTGAAGGAATCCCCAAAACCCGGTATCATAAGTACATGAGCATTTTCTAAGGAGTACAATAATAATACAACATTTGCCCCGAATGTAATAAGACAGAATAAAATAAATAGTACAATAGAGACTCAGTGGACTGCGATGCATAGCCTGGAATGCAGCTCCCATGAAATCTCCCCAACAGGTGGACCTACGCACCAAAGTAATCGTCAATGAACCTGTCAGATCTTGCACATTTAGTGCAGAAGTGCAGCATGAGTACGTAAAACAACGTGTACCCAGTAAGTATCTAGCTAACCCCGGAGAAGTAGTGACAAAGGGTTGACATTCACACTTACTAGAGGTCCAAGTAAATAATATATTAATCCATAAAGGGTATGAAGTGCACAACATTAGTGGAGTAAAACTGTAATTTCATAATTTTCTAATTATTTCCTTTAAAGCATGAATTTCTAAATCTTGTTTTCTACCTTAATATCTCCGAAAGATGTCTAGCGTCATCATCAAATAAACAAGGAGTGCCATGGTCAGGCATCAGTAGAGAGATTAACTCATGACTATTCGGGCTACTCGCGATAACGCACGATTCTGCTAAGGCCGTTCGGTCCGATACGGAATAATGTGTACACTACCGAGGGAACGAGCAGAACGATCCATAGATGCATCTATATAATTCTGAGGCGTTCAGCGCGCTCCACAAGAAAAGGAAGGAAGTTACCAAATTAGGAGACACGTATTTACAACACCGTACATGGGTACACAATGAATATAAATTTTACCGTTTGTCAAATAACTCGCGCACAACTTAAAGTGTTAAGGCTGGCCCTAGTATACATATATGTATTTTTATCAAATTCAGTTATAACTTTAATTAATTAAGCTAGCAGAACGAGTTCAAATAATTCAATTATAGATGATAAAGTCCTAAGTCTATCTGGACATAAATATGCTTTAGCTACGTACGGACTCTCGTCACACCGTGCGTACATAGCACTCACAACTAGTTGTACATAACAATAAATATCACCTAGGGGAGGTTTCCCCCTCACAAGGTTAGACAGGAGACTTACCTCGCTACGAAATTCAATAACCGGCTCCAAGGCCTCTCTAACGCCTCAAATCAATGCCCGTCAATCCAAAATCATTCGAACAAGGTGGAAACCAATCAAAATATACTCTAATACCCATAATTAATCAAATTTCCAACTCCGCTCAAAAAGTCGATGAAGACAACCCTCGGGCCTACATGCGCAGATTCCGAATTGTGAAGATAACCTTATCAATAACACTACGAACTCAAATATATAATTTATCTCTAATCCCATGACAAATTTTGTGGTCACAATCCAAAAATATCAAATTTCTAGGTTTTCTACCAAAATCTTAAATTTTTACTAATTCCCACGTTTAAATCCACAGATGAACCATGTATTTAATTCACAATGTAAAGAAATCACTTACCTCATGATAGATGATGAAGATGGCACTCCAAAATTGCTCCTAAATTAGCTCCCATGGACGAAATGAAGTAAAAATGAGCCAAACCCTCGTTTTAAAAATCACATTGCCCAGCCCGATCTTCACACCTGCGGCCAAACAGTCGCACCTGCAACTCTGCACCCGCGGACAATTCCATCGCAAGTGCGGTTTCCTCTAAGGCTAGGCAAATCTGCATCTGCGGACACAACTCATGCTCCTGTGCAACCGCTTCCGGCACGTGCGGAGGTCGTCCGCTTCTGCGATCCTAGTTCGTATTCTGCTTCTGCGGGCCTCAAGGGCTTCTGCGCTCACGCACCTACGTCCTTGGCTGCTTTTGCGGCCCAGGCCTTCTTGGCCAACCTCCGCTTCTGCGCTTCTTCTCTGCATCTGCGACTTCGCAGGTGCGGACATATCCTTGCACCTGTGCTCCCAGATTTCCCCCACGAATATTACACCTGCGATTGCATCCTCGCACCTACGTGAACGCACCTGCAGCACCCTTCCGCAGGTGCGGTTGCACCAGATTTCAGCAGCAGCAGGTCCTCAAATTCCAAGCTCGATCCGTTTTCGATGCGATCCGCACCCGGGGCCCCTCCGGGTCCCTGTCTAAACATAACAACACATCCCAAAACACGACACTGACCTAGTCGAGATCTCAAATCATGTTAAACAACATCAAACTACGAATCGACAATCAAGATCCTTCTTTAAACTTTTAAACTTTCAAACTTTGACAAACGCATCCGAACCGTACCAAAATATTCTAGAATGACGCCAAACTTTGCGTACAAGTCACAAATCATAATACGAACCTATTCCAAGACACAAAACATCAAACGGACATCGATAACACCAAAGTCCATTTTAAACCAAACTTAGGAAATTCTAAAGCCTTCCAAATGCCAGCTTTCCACAATAAGCGCTGAAACTCTCCTGGGTGATCCGATACTAAGCCCGAACATACGCTCAAGTTCGAAATCATCATACGAACCTACTGGAACCTTCAAACCCCGATTCCGAAGTCGTTAACTCAAAAGTCAAACCTTAGTCAAACCACCGAACGAAGCGCTAGAACTCAAAACGACCGGTCAGATTGTTACATTGGTCATGTCCGTCGAAAAAGCATATTTGCCGGGGAGACACGTGGCGGAAAGATTATCTAGCTTCTCTCAATTTATATGTACAAAATGTTTAGCATTGATGTAAAGTTTTTCTGCACGATCAGAGAATATTAACTTGTGATATTAAGTCGGTTAATTATCATTTTTAGGAACCATGCAGTTACTATATAATAATCATAGAAATTTACCGACAATTGCCTTAAATGACTTAACTGTATAAATACTTTGTATACCATTGAGCCCCTTTCACTCGAGAACTCAAATGAGGAAAAGAATTCCTCAATTAATCACAAGATCGATGCATACAATTTAAACTCTACTGAAAATATGAAGAAGATTACTGTTCTTGCCTTCTTGGTAGGGGTGTACATAAGTCGAGTTGGTTCGGATATTTCAATTACCAAATCAAACTAGTTGTATCTGGTTATTAAATCTAACGACCAAACCAAATCAATAAAGGTCGGTTTTTTATCTCGAATTTTCGAATTTTTCGGGTCTTTTTCTTCGTAAAATCTTAATAGCACAAAATATAGAATTTGTGTTTTAAATATTTATTTAATCCTAGTAAGACAAGATTATATAAGGTATTTTTTATGAAAATAACATAAAATATAAGATGATTCATGGCATTGTACTAAAATATTCAACAACAAAGTCAATAAATCGCATAAAATAAATATTATTAATAAGCCATAATGAAAATGAACATAATAAGTATTATTATTTACATGATTAAATACTAAAAAAAAATAATTTATGCATTTTATCTAAACTATGGAAAAACTAAAAAAAAATAAATAGACATCTAACATAATTGTCATTTCTAGTACAATTTAATTGAGTGCCTTTAATAGCATTAATATTGATTTGATTTTGTTTTGGGATTTATTTGAGTTACTAACATTTATGGACTATAAAATTTATTGGAACATTCAAAAATTATATGTCCAACTTGAAATAATATATTAAAAGATAAAACTATCAAAAAGTTTAAGAAATATTTATGAACTATGCTACAATAAATATTTTTATGTATGAAATATATTTAAAACTTCTATACATGTAATGTCAGGTTGGTTTGATTTTGATTTGACTTTTTTAGAGTTAAAACAAAACCAAACCAATTATGGTCGGATTCTTTTTCCAGCATCAAACCCAAATCAAACCGAACCATTGTCGGGTTTTTTTTTTTTTTTGATTTAACTCAAATTATCAATTTAGTACGATTTATCGATTTTCTTTGTACACCCCTACTCCTTGATATCAAAAAAATGAAACAACATGGGAATCAAGGAAAGCATTTGTAAATCAAGCCCAAAGTAAAAGCTTGAAGTATCCTAACGAATGGGAGTCAAAACCCATGTGATATACAAGGCCCATAAATCAGTTGAGTCAAATTTTCAAATGAGATTTTTACCTTCCTATATATTATTTGAAATTTTATTACTTTTCCTACTCAAGTTTCAATTTAATTTCATAAGCATATACAATTTACCAATTATATACACTTTAGAAATTAAATAGGTATCCCTTTATATTAGGAATTGAATAAGGTTACAATTATTTTCCATCTTTATCCTCTCTCCCTCCCGCTCTCTCTCTCTCTCTCTCTCTCTGCGTGTGTGTGTGTCTCTCAATCTCTCATTCTCTATTCTTTCCCCAATTTTTCTTCCTCTGATGTCCTCTATTTTATCCTTTCATGTTGTATATATTTTTAATGGAATTCATCAATGAATTTCAATCGTTTTCCATAGAGTTTTAACTTAGCAATTTACTTTCATGTTGCACAATTGGTGTTCAAATTAAAATTGTCTATCAATAAATTTTGAAGGTGTTTGATTATTCACCATTGACAGCCATTAAAAAGCTTTGAAGCTTTGAATTCGAATTTGGGTTTTCAAAAATCATTATTTGTTTGGATTGGGTGTTGTTGCAAATAACTAAAAATATTGTTTGGAGTTTATATCTCAATTTTGAGGGTGTTTGGTGAAGATTAGACTTGATTTTGGCTAAATTTCAGATTGAAACTCAAAAGAGAATAAGAAGAAGAAGAAGACATGACATACAATATACTTAAGAAATTGTAGTAAAGTTGTAGTATAATTGTATGTAAATTGTATTCTGTTGTAGTTATATATTTTTTTATTTGAATGTTGTATGAAAGTTGAATAATAGTTGTATAATGAATGAATCGTTGTATAAAATTTGTATTTAAGTTATCAATACAATCTTTTTATATAAAGTTATTGATATGTACCAAAATTATTTTAAAAGAGTAAGTTTTGATTGAAATTTTAGAGAAGAAAAAGCACACACCACAGACAAAAATATATACAAATCAGACATAAAATATATACAAAGACATATTGTATCAAATTTGTATAAAAATTATATTTAAGTTGTATGATACTGTAGTTATATATAACTGGGTAGAAATAATGTATGAAAATTGCAGATAAGTTGAAAATAAGTTGTATAGTATATAATTAGTTGTATGAATTTTGTTTTTACTATGTATAAATCAGATACAAAATAAACAAAAGACATATTGTATAAAATTTGTATTTAAGTTCTATGATATTGTAGTTGTATTTAACTGGATAGAAATAATGTGTGAAAGTTGTAGATAAGTTGTAAATAAGTAATTCCCAACTTAATTCTCTCATTCTTTCTTACTTCTTATGGTATAGAAATCATCTTTGCTGCTGCTTCTACATCAATGATTTTTTTTTTCAAGCTTTGAGAATAGGCTAAGCTGAATGTATTTAATCATGTCATTAAAAATGATCGAACTCTCTCAATTATTTTTACTTTTTTGCCTGAAAAAACACACAGTTCTTCTACCAATTAATGCATTACCCTTTCTATCTCCCTTTGGTTGGAATTTTCCTCTATATATTTATATTTCTCTTCTGTTATTTTCCTTCCAGATCCTTCATCCTTATTAAAACTGAATACACTCTTCTCCCTTTTTTGCAAACAATGTTAGGTGAAGACAGTAGCAGCAGAAGCGGAAAAGCAAAGGCGCCTACTCGTTTACTAACTTTCATCGTCGTTTCCAACATTCATGTGGTTGAGTAGAATTGTAGGGTCGCTTTGCATGAAATGGAGAAAAACGACCCTACACTTCTCTCAACTACACAAATATCAGAAACGCTTATCGTTAATGGTCCGATTCTACTCCTAGTAGTATTTTTTGTGTTTGTATGTCTCTGTTTCATGAATGACTAAATATATAGGTCTTTGTGTGAGTGTTTTTCCCCTGGAATGTATGTGTGTTTACTCAATTTCTATTATCTTTATGATTCAATATACTGTATACTCTATGTATCTGTGCTTATATAGAGGACACACTGTTGAATCACAAAGATAATGAAATTTTAAAAAAAAATACAAGGAAAGAAAAACACGCAAACACGCAGGAAATAGTGTCAATTAAGTAGTAACCAATAAAATTTCATACTTTAAATATCCAATAAAATAGGCTCCATGAGATCAAAGGAAATATGACATTCAAAGCTCAAAACTTAATTTCACCTGAAGATCCATCTATTCTCATATTTTATATTAGAGACTTTATAATACAGTTTTTTAAGGATTAAAAAAAAAGACTGAAACAATTAGCAAACAGAGATTTGGAGAGAAGAGGGGAGAGAGGACAGAAAAAAAAAAAAAAAAAAGGGTATAACTAAATCCCTTGATTGAAGGCACTAATAAGGGATTGTGAGACTTTTAAGGTGAATTGTATATATTTTGTAGTTAAAACATGTTTAAGTCGGATAAATACTAAAACTTAAATATTTTTCGTAATAAAATTTCGAATAGTGTATAGAAAAAAAAAAAAACCCCTTTCAAATTCGACTAACAAAGCAAACTCAACCAAAAAGCTACTGTCCAATGAAACTTTTAAGGTTGAAGAAAGGGAGGAACACGAAGATGGAGAAATAAGAATTGTTTGCTTTATTATTTATCCAAGTATTTATCATTTCCCCAAGTGTAGAGAAAAAAAAAATATTTCTATTTTAAACTCAATACTGAAAGCTTACATATTATAAGATGGTTTTACAACAAAATGGTTCTAAAGTTGTGATTAGCAGCTTTCACATTTTTGTCATGCTAGAGTGAGATGCAATGGCGAAGACAAAATCATAACAAAGAGAACAAAAGAAAATACAAGAATACTACACCCAAGTATGAAGTAATTGTTGAACTCTCTTTACCATTACATTTAAAGCTATCCTCACTACTAGAAAATCGTAAAATTCCGACGGAACAAAAATTATCGGAAATTTTCGATGGAATCCGTCGGAATTTTAAAAAAATATCAATTATATATTTTTTTAAATTTTTTCGATCATACTTCCGATCAAATCGGACGTAATTTTTGGCGCAAAAACCAGTTTGACTCGTTTAACTTCAATTTCGGCCGATCCGGTCGGTAGTTTTTAAAAAAAAAATTAATTAAAATGATAATTCCGACCGAATCGGTCGGAATTTTTTTTTAAAACTCTACACGACCCCTGTTCCCCAAAAACAGAAACATTTCTTTTCTTCCTCCTTCTCTCATCCTCCTCCTCTCTCCCTCTCGTCCTTCTTCACCATACTACTTATTATAGCTAATGTATTTTCGATCTTTCTCTTTTGTTTCCTTCTCCCTTCTCACTCTCCTTCCTTCTCCCTTCTCACTCTCCTTCCTCCTCCCTTTTCCCCTTAATTTTTTAACTTTCTTTTTCCGTTTCAGAAGTGGTTCTGCAGCGACCATCGGCACATTTCTTCTCCGGCGTTTTTTCCGTTGAGGTAAATACTTCGCTGACATATATATCTTATTTTTATTGTTAAATTTGTAGTTATTTTAGTTGTTGTAGGCTTATTAGATTTTCTATATATGAACATCCTAGCAAGTTGAATTAGGTATGGTTGAAATTTTAGGGATTTTAATTTTTAAATGATACTTAATATAAAACAAAAAGAGAGAAGAATATCTGCTATTCCTATAGGGATTTTATTTTGCGAAATTCTTTTGTCACCATTATTATGTAAATTAGATTGTCCAATTTGTCCGAAAAACCAATGTCATAAATAGTCACTCAATTTTGGGTTAAACAAGAATATGTTAAGAAATCCTAAATCTAATTTTAGCGATTTGATTAACTTATTTTCAAAATAAAAAATGTGACATGTTGGCATAAAGTAATTGAGAAAACAACGATAGGAAAGAAGGAAAACGAAATTTCACTTTCACTTCCAACGGTAATTAAGCCAAAAGGATGGAGGACTATATATGAGTATACTGGAATAGAAGAAAGAAGATTGTTAAGAATTTGAAGAATTCAAAGACTGCAATCAAAATCTTGGGTTATTAATCTAGAAATAAATGAAAAGTTCTGCAAGCCTTATTGGATTGATATATTAACTTTATAGTTTATTGATTTTAATTATATTAACTAGTTATAGTTTAAAGCTTTGGTGTAAAGCTTGTTGTACTAGGTTCATTGTTACTTGTTAGTTTATTATTAGAATGATATTGAATTTAAATTTTTTCAATTTCAACATTAATTAATTTGTAAGTTTTAGTTAATTTAGATTATATGAACATTTAAGAAGCTATTCAAATTTAATTATTATAGTTAAAGACTTATATTATTTAGAATACGGATTAATGTGAGATTTTGAGTGTGGCGTACCAGAATGATATTTCAAGTGTTGAATCAATAGTGAATGATGAATTAGCAGATGAATTGCAGCATAATGAAGGGATATATGAAGAATTTGATCCTTCTGTCGTTGGACCAAATGAGGACAACGATAGAGGTGTTGAACATGAAACAAGTGATGAGGAAGAATTACTAGATGAAAGCGAAACATGCGATGATGAAAACTTAGATGATTACTATGAAGATAGCGATGAGGATTGACTTGTTATTCTTTTTTATGTTGTTCTTCCTTCAATCATTATATTTGAAGATTGTTGTATGTTTTTTATGACATGTTGGGGTTTTTTTATGTTATTCCTTTAATTATCTATTGTGTTGCAAAATTATTTTATATTTTTTATGACTTGTTAGGTTGTTTATTTATTTCTTTAGTCGTTTAATTTATAGAATAATTATTTTATTTTTACTATCACTTGTTATATTTTTTATTTTATTATGATTATATTACAGACATGGCATCTAATGGGAAGGAAAAGATGAAATCTAAGAAGAAAAAATAATATGTTCCAACTACCTCAAGTATACCAAATATGAGTCTTCCTCTTAACATTAAGGAATATTTATTTATAATTAAAAATTTTAAAACTTTAAGATATTTATTAATTATATATGTTAACTTTAATGTAGGTTTTTCCATCCTTTCAGTCTACGCATTTGATTGTGGATTCTATGAAGCCATTATGAGTCGTGGAATTCTTGGAGAGAGATACCGTACAATATCAGAGAGCAAATGTGGAATCAGTTTAGGGTAAAAATTGATTATATTTATTTAGTAATTATCGTCTTCACCTAATGTTACTTTTTTATATTGCAGACAAAGTGTACATGACATCCTCAGTATCAAAATAAAATAAATGATATTTTCGAGAAGAAGGTTGCTAAGCGGATTAAAGATACTCTGTTCGCTGCTCGGAATGCTGGTAAAATGCCAGGGTAGAGAAGATGTTTGGGTTGAACTTCTTGTGGAATGGAATGCTAATGAATGGAAGAAGAAGAGTGAACAAGCAAAGGCAAACCGTGCCTCCAGTAAAGGTGGCTCGTTACACACAGGAGGTTCGATTAGTTTTGCAGCCCATAAACTAAGATTGATAATTACTTATGAAATTTTTCTTAGTTTTACATATAGAATTTTATGATTGTAATGTCTAACTCATACTTTTTTTTATGAAGGAAAAGGAAAGAGGGCGAGATATGAGTCACGCTGAGGTCTTCGAGGAGACGCATAAGAAAAAGAAGAAAGACGGTACAAGAGAACACTAGGTCGAGACGCGTGCGTCGAACACATATATAAAATACTAACTTTATAATTATTTATGGTTTATTAATATTAGTTTTTTTTTACATAATATTTATGTTTTCATTTCAGGAAAATTATCATAAAAGGGTGGAAGAATGGCAACAAACTCAGCCTCCTTCAACTCAACCAACACCTGATGATATGGCTTCATTGTGGATAGAGGCAGCGGATGGAGTAAACAAAGACAGAGTCTACGGACTTGGAGTACGTCGACCTACAGGTCACCCAAACCCACTCTTACTCAATTCTTCTTCTTCTCAAAATCAAAAACAGATAGAAGATGTAAGAAAAGAAATTCATGATTTGAAGCAACAATTGGACTCCCAATTCAGAACATTTGTTAAGATGTAGAAACTCATGAGAAAACATGGCCATGATCTATCTGATGATGAGGATGAACAAACTGAGTCTGATTTGTAGTAGTTTAGGTGTAGGGTTTTGGTTGATTGGTAAACTTGATTGTGATAGACAACTTTATGTTTTGTTTTTAAACTTGAATGTGGGATACTATTTGAATATTTTTATGCCCAAAATTGTTAGGTTTAATGGATTTGTTGGTTTAGATTGTGTTAATGGTTGAATTTTTTGATTTAGATGTTATATTTGTTGGTTTGGTTGTTGGCGTTATTGTATTGTAATTGCTTGACAGGTGGTGTAGCTCCAAAATTGAGCCGAATTCTGTCCAGTTTTATAAAAAATTCCGATTGATTTCCGACGGAAACGGTGCGACAGTTGTCCGTTTTTTTCCAAAAATACCCAGATTTCCGACCGAATTGGTCGGAAATGACAAAAATAAATAATTAATTTTTAACAGTTTTCAACGGATTTTGTCGGAAATTAAATAAATTATATTCTTTAATTATTAATTTTTGACTAATTCGGTCGGAAATTATATATTTTTATTATTTAATTTTAAATAAATATTTATTTTTATTTATATTATTACGAATGATTCGGTCGGAAATTTGAAAATACTTTAATCGTCTGACCTTTTGAACGTTCCGACTACTTTGGTCGGAAATCACCGATAGATTCTATCGGAATTTTTTTTCCGACCAATTTTTGTCGGGAAATAGTCGAAAATTCGTGATTTCCGACCGTTTTAACGGTCGGAATTCAACCATTTTCTAGTAGTGCCTTATGCTAAAGGAGATTCAATACTTTAGACATAAAAAAAAATTACTTCATCCTATTTGCATGATAAAATTTTCTGACTAAGGGATCAATTGAAAACCCTCTATTTCTAAGCTCTAACACTGGAGACAAAGCATTTTATATCTGTCGCATGCTTTGCACTTGTAGTTGTTTGTTGTTCAAATCAATACGTATAATTTCGTGATTACCAAATTTTTAATGTATGCAACTAGCGGATAACATCTAGACAATAACAACGTTACTTTTCTTCAAAAGTGACAAATAGCGAAGGTGTTACATTTCAAGGATATACATCTATGATATCACATACCTCATAACTTGGATTCTTGGAAACTACTATCAGTCTGGATTTGATCATTTTTATTTCTAAAGCAATCAAATTAAGAAATCAAATACTTAGCTAGTCTGAGATCAGAGCCAATATGTGAAAGCACGATGAGAGATTGTTTACCCTAAAAAAATCGAATGACAACTAAATTTGTAAGTGGTTTTAAAAATACGCGGATTAATTTGATACAATACGATAAATTGAATTAGATTGAACAAATAAAGATATAGTAAATTCAAACCACGTGAGGAGGAGGATTCCAGCTTTAGTGAAATATTCACCCTCGATCGGGGCTCACAATGGCCAGTACTGATGAACAAAAAAAGAGCTATGAATAACAGTGAAAATAATAGTGTATTGCTTTGGGATACGTGTAACAATGTCCTTGATGAATAGTCAGACTCCCCTTTATATAGTAGGAGGGTTTTACCCTAAGTACAATTCTATAAAAGGTGAAAAATCTCCCGTTCAACTGATTACTGGATTTCCTTAGGTACGTGCCGAGATTTGCGCCGTGATATCCGGTTGGTTGCGGATATTATGGCCTTCCGTTAATCGTGTTCGAATGCTTAGTAATGCTCTCCGAAGCCTCTTAGGATTTGGATCATCCGGGGGTCATGCCCTCGATATACTCAAGGGCGGGCATCGTGCCCCCAGTGCCTGACTCGATGAGTCCCTTATCTCGATTCTGATTCCTTGCCGTTGTGTCCCTTACTCGATTTATTTTATCGGGAATCGGGCCGGCTTATGGGTTCGGTTTCACCTTATACAGATAGTCCCCTCGTTTCTCAGAGAGTAAGTTTGACGAGAAACGACATGAGTTCTCCGATTCCTTCCTCAACACGTCGTGGCAGAAGCGATAAGGAACTCGAAACGTCTCGTCAGTCATATCATTATGACTTCAAATGTGTGCCAGTCATTGGTTGGCTGTTCCAGGACATGAAGTATCGCGAGGCCCCTATAAATACCCCCTCATTTGTTCGTTTTTTACTTTACGTCCAAACCTCTACCCTCGTGTCTTTAGAAATTCAGTACCCTCTTTTACACTCTAGCATTTTTACCTTCGTTACTCAAGATTCCTCAGTACGTTGCAAGATATTTACTCATTTTCTACTCAAGCCAACATACCTGAGTGTTCAACCTTCTTCCCTTACCCTTTTCAAGCATTTCCAGGTAACAATGGCCAAAACCTCCAAATCCGTTCCCCAAAAGTATGCTCCTTGTTCTTCGCAACCGTCCACTGAGGCCGAGGACACCGCCCATGATGTGGTCGTCCTCGAGAAGTCCGCTCCCGGTGCGACTGCTGATGAAACGACACTGAGCCCCTTTGAGAATGTTCGTCCCCAGGGGATGTTCGGTCAATGAAGACTTCAAGGTTGAAAAACCTTCCTTCTGTTCAAGGCCGGTGCGAGGCGGTGTCTCGGTATGTCCGTTCCATCACTGAGGCCGCTCTCCCTATGGTTCGAAAGGACTGCGGCTGGACAGAAACGTAGTGATTCCCGGGCCCGATGACGATATCACTACACATGTCGAGAGATATCTAAGTTTTCACACTTATCCCTTTACATTGGGCCGGTAGACCAGCTCATCTTTGACTTTTGTAGGAGGTACGACGTGTTCCTCGGTCAAGTTCACCTATCACTGTGGAGGATCGTGATCCTTCTCCGATACTTTGTAATTAAAATCGATTCGTGCACGTTCACCATCGATCATCTGCTCCACTTATACAGTTCCTGAATCTTTTGGTGGTT
>MCJB01033715.1:43979-80024 GCA_002018475.1 Nicotiana obtusifolia | reverse complement strand
CGATCGCTTGGAGTTACTCAGTATATGCTTCGTTGATCATACATACTGACTCAGAATACCATCAAATTGGTTAGGAACATTTAGTATACAATAATCATTGAAGGAGTTTGTTCACACCTAAATATGGGATAAGCAACTAGATCTCGTCAAATTACTCTAACGATCGCTTGGAGTTACTCAGTATATGCTTCGTTGATCATACATACTGACTCAGAATACCATCAAATTGGTTAGGAACATTTAGTATACAATAAGTATCATTGGAGGAGTTTGTTTACACCTAAATATGGGATAAGCAACTAGATCTCGTCAAATTACTCCAACGATCGCTTGGAGTTACTCAGTGTATGCTTCGTTGATCATACATACTGACTCAGAATATCATCAAATTGGTTAGGGACATTTAGTATACAATAAGTATCATTGGAGGAGTTTTTTTACATCTAAATATGGGATAAGCAACTAGATCTCGTCAAATTACTCCAACGATCGCTTGGAGTTACTCAGTATATGCTTCGTTGATCATACATACTGAAATTACCGTTTAATCCATTAAGGATGTTAGTAGATAAATATATTGATCACTAGTTATCATTGAATCTCTTTGTTTAACACTAAATATCATTGGTTCCCTCTGTTAATAGCTAAACATATGTGACTTATATCGTAGTTGTTGCAGCAATTTCATGATTCGTTGCAGCGGTTGCATAATATGTTGCAACGAGTACATAATCTGTTGAAGCAATTGCATAACCTGTTGAAGCAGTTTCATAACCTGTTGCAACTAGTACATAATTTGTTGAAGCAATAACATAACCTGTTTCAACATGTACATAATCTGTTGCATCAGGTAACATAGCTGTTGAACAAGTCATATCACTTAAACCAATTTTACTAACAGAAACAACATAAAAATGTCATAAAATCCAATTTCACAAACACAGACAATAGTAATTATTATTACAAGACATTGCAAATTTAACACCCCCTATTCTTCTCGATCCATTCACCATGGCAATCAACCCCTATTGTTATTGAGTCCTCCATTAGTGGTATTCGAGGTACCTGAAGATATTTTGTTTAACAAAAAATTGGTCATGAGAGTACATACCAATCTATAACAAAATGAAACAGCTACAACACTTGTTCCAACATATTATTAACTTGTTGGAACCAGTAGACTAGTTGTTGCAACATGTAATAAAATTATTTCAACAACTCACTAATCTGATGGAATCAACTTTAGTTTTTTTGGGGTAATGTTTCAGACTGTTGAAGATGTCCAACAGATTGTCGAGTTGTTTCAACAAGTGTATTACTTGTTGCAACAAGTGTACTACTTGTTGAAACAACTCACTAATCTGTTGGACATGACTTCAGTTTTTGGGTTCTGTTTCAGACTGTTGAAGATGTCCAACAGATTGTCGAGTTGTTGCAACAAGTGTATTACTTGTTGTAACAAGTGTACTACTTGTTGCAACAACTCACTAATCTGTTGGACATGGCTTCAGTTTTTTGGGTTCTGTTTCAGACAAAAACTGAAGCTGACTCCAACAACTTCATAATCTGTTGTAGAGAAGTTGCAACAACCACATTGCACGTTGCCACAACTACAACAGGTACTGTAAGTTGTTGGAAAATCAGTAGATTTATACTCAGGTGAAAAATCAAAATAAAACAGCATTGTGGTACTTACCAAATGAGCGAAAATCACTCCCAAGTAATTGCCAGTGCTGCACCAACAAAATCCAATCAAAAAATTACAAAATCGGGTGGTCACTTTTTTTTTTCTTGAGCAATAATGGCGGACGGAGAAGAAGAACAAGAAGAAGAAGAAGAAAGAAAGAAGAACAATGGAATGAGTTATGAAGTAATTCCTACTGCTACACGAATGAAATCCAGTCAATAAAATTACAAAATCAGGTGGTCTTGTTTTTTTCTTTCTTGAGCAAAAACCAGTCAAGAAGAACAAGAACAAGAACAAGAACAAGAAGAAGAATAAGAAGACGCAGAAGATGAAGAAGAAGAAACGAGTAGCAGAATAAGAAGAAGAAGCAAGAAGAAGCAGCAACAAGAAGAAGAAACGAAGCAACAAAGAAGAGGCAAAAATGGCGGAAACGGCGCAGGGGCTTTTAATTATATTTGGCGCGTTTTCCCCCCACTAGGGTTTATATGGGTTGGGTCAAAGAGTTAAAAATAAAACTTGAGTTTAAAGTGTAAAAAAATAAAGTTTTGGGTTAAAGTGTTAAAAATATAACTTTGGGGTGAGTCAAACCTTCCCTAATCACTAATCCAAAGTTTATCACCCCTACTCAATTAAAAAAACTAGAGTTACTCCAACTCAATTTTAAAACTCATTTGTCACCTATAATTAAAAGCCCCTAGTAATTCCTCACCTTGAAAAACAAAAGCAAACTCTTGAATTCTTCCCTTTCTTTTTGCTCTCAAATTAAAGAACGAGCTTCAGTTTGAAGGGATAAGTATAAGCAAGAAAATAATGTGTAGGAGTCTGACTTGTTAGCAGTCACATATTTATACTAAGAGTAGTTTGAATAATCAAAGTTATGTAGTAGAAAAGTAGGTGGTTTCTTATTATTAGGGTCCTACTGCTGCAGAAAATAAGTGAACATGGACTTTAATTGAAGGCAAGGGGAAATGATCAAGAAGCTGGTAATTGAGACTCGTGTAATAATTTTTAGATTTTCTCTGATTTTGAAATCTAGAGAATTGTGCATAAACAAACAAGAGGAATTAAAAGAAAAAAAAGGAGTTTGTAACAATTTCAGTTGTGGAGCTTTGCCTCAAGCCAATTGCTATCATGTACTTTTGTTAGATGAATGCCATTATTATGGGCAAAGATACTTTAGCATGCAGTCCAAACTATTTACCTCGATATCCGTGTATATATATATATATATATATATATATGAAGATCCTAAGTCAAAGTTAAAAAACTAAAATTGGCCATATAAAATTAAATGACTGTTTTTCCCTTCAATCAAACATTACTTAAGAAATTTTTTGTACAGACATGTAAATCCACATTCTAATAAAAATAACAAAAGATAAGTCTATATGGGTAATTAATTATTTCTGAATTCTTCAAGCACATGAATTTAAATTTAAACCTGTCATTTATGCAATATTCACAAAAACAGTTTAATTGTCTTCCTCTCTTGACTTAGCTAGGTTGTACACCTTATCATTTTCAAGAAATTATATTTGATTGTTTTATAACTAATATCTATGTTATTTTTAAAATTTTATATTTACCGATAAGAGGTACACGCGCAATACGTGGGGCCAGAGACTAATATATATAAATTTCTTCTCACGCGCTACCCATTTCGTGCAAACACTACTTGTGTCACGTGGGCACAATAGAACATAATTATAGAAGAATTAACCTAAATATTTGTCCACCCAATCATTTAAATTAAAAATAGCCACCAAATGTATAATATATGTATAATTATGCATTATCAACGTATAATCTATGTATACTAGCTAATAGGGTTGTATATGGACCGGGTTGGTTCAGTTTTTATCAAAACCAAACGAAACTAACTATATCGATTTTGGATTGATTCGGTTTTATCGGGTGTTTTTTGGATTTTTCAGGTTTTTTGTTACTTAAATATTATTTAAATCTTACTTTGTTAAATTTTTAATAAGTAAATATATGTTTAGTAAATTTTAAAAACTTGACAAACATATTATTTATTAAAATATTCTTACGGGAGAATTTTCTTAGTAACACATGATAGTTATTTTTTTAGTCGTCTGACAATATTTTTTCGTTGATTTACACTTTCAAGGTTAACCGAATTTAATAATTAAACATAAAAATCAATATGATACCCAAAATACTAATAACCACTTCAAATTTGAAAAAAGATATAAGAATTTAATAGATCTTGACATATGAATATGGAAGAACAAAGAGATTAACGCATTTCAATAACACTTGATAAGAAAGTGATCATATAACCCATTATTTAAAGTTAATAAAGATGCAGAACTTCATATTCTATTAAATATTATATCACGTAAGGTAATTCCAAATATTTCTAGACATTTTTTAAAGAAAATTCTATATAAGATCTTAAAAGTATATATGAGAATTATATATTAATATATAGGGTTTGGTTCGAGTTTTTTTTACTCAATACCAAATCAAACCTAGTTGGATTTTTTAATCGATTTGGTTTGACTTTTCGGTTTGGTGCGATTTTCCAGCTCGAGTTGTACAATAGTAAATCCGTTCGGCTATTTATGTAAAGATCCCATATTTATACCAATTCAAACAAGTATATAATGGAAACAAAATAATGTAGAGATATTTGGGGTAATTTAATTGGGGCCACGTTTGCCCTATAGACAGAATTTCAAAGTCATAAGTTAAAAGTATTGCCCATGGGTCAAGCGAGAGGCAACACTTATTAAATTTAAAGTTTTGTCCATGAGACTAGCGGGGAAAAAAACTTAAGATCATCCACTTTTAGAGTTATTTGTGTATTTTATCTCAACGAAAATAGGAACCCTGATGGCCAAAAAGTTAAGATGTTCAGCTTAACGATATTGGTGGCCTAAAAACAAACCTCAATAAGAGACCTTAAATTTATTTAATAAAATTTAATATATCATTTTTATTTTTATTTGTTGTGATGAGATCGATGATCTTGTATGTATCTTGATCATTCATTCATTTACTTGCTAGTTCTCAGTGTAAATATTTAATAATTCTACTCATTAAGGCTTAAATAATATTTTTATAAGAAGCATATATTAACGGTTAAGATAATATTTTTATAAATTCTCATATTCTAGTAATCTCAGTTTTCTACCACTAAATAGATAGCAGTATAATTTCATTATTTAAAATAGTTCAAATCTACCGAACTTAATCCACTCTTTATAAAAAATAACAAATATCTTAATCTACTCTTTATAAAAAATAATCAACTTTAAAAAATATTACAAGAACCATTGTTCTTTAATTAACAAAGTCTTCATCCAATTGTTTCTTGTCATATATTGCATAGCCATTATAAAACTCTGAGTTATTTATTTGAATAACCTCTATCACATTCCAAACAAAAAAAGTATAAAATTTATATCTTTTGTAATATGTAATAGTATATAATATGAAAATTTTGGGGCCCTTCGATTCTAAGGGTAGCTTCCCTAGAGCCAGCACTGTGTTCAGTTGGGTAAAAAGGACAATTATTGGAGTTATTTATGCATTATACCCCAAAACATATTATAATTGCTGGACCATGGGCTTCAAGTACTCCCAAATCTCTCCCACATTCGAGCAAGGCCCATTAATAAAGATACAAAATAAGGCCCCAAATAGCCCATCATTCCAGCCCATAAATCGACTGTGACCGACCCAGTTACAAATAATATATAATACCCTTATAGGAGCAGCAGCACAAGGGATTTTTAGTGCTGCAAAGAGAAGATCTCGCCGCCTCCTTCTCTTCTCTCTGCACCGTAAGGCCTTCATTTTCCATCTCTTTCCATTCTTACATGTGTATTTTTCGTATCATCTTTCTTATGCTAATCGTAGTTTTTGCCTGTTTATTTACATTAAGTGTTTTATCGATAACTTGCTGTTTTCATTTCCCTTGTATACATAATACTAGTATTGTTTCTTAAAACCGTTTCTTTTTTAGTTGAAGATTTTGGATATTTGCCTACCCCCCTTTTTTTAAGGTTACTAAATTAGTATAAAACTCGCATCGTTGAATTATGTATTGAATAATATGATAACCCAATTGAGTGAAAGAGATGTTGTTTTCTTTTGTGAAATTTTCTAATTTTGCTTCTTTACATAGGCGTCATGTTATTCATTAAGTATTAAGATTGATAATAAAACATTTTAGGTAGGAGATATACTGTTTAAACAGCTGGAGTAACCTGAAATTTGTCACAATTAAGTGATATGTGTTGGGTAGAGATGTCTCCTAATCTATTTTAAGATTTATGTCAACGTCAGATAGGTATATAAATGATATGGATCACGGGAGCTTTTCATAATATTTGGTTGTTAAATAGGTGCAAATATCTCAATCACTTGTTTGATGTTTTTGGTTTATGTCTTAGGATGTGTATTTTGCTTGATGTTTTTGGTTTATGCATTACAATTTGGCTGTTGAGTTCATGTTGAGTGTTTTCTTTTATGATGAATTCCTGATATATGTATGTCTATATACATATATGTATATGTGTTTGTGTATAGATATCTGAGAAAGAGTGTGTGTGTGCGCGCACGCATGTGTGTGTGTTAAAATTGCGTCTAGCTAGTGTCTGTAGTTTGCAAGCATGATGGACCAGTGGTTTTGATTGAATATATTTCATTGTCAGTTTTTGCTCAGTGAGGTTGTATAGGCCTCGTCCAAATATGATGTGTAAGCTATCCTTTTTGCTGCTTTATTGTTGTTTGATGACTCTGATAGACATAAAGCTTCCTTTTAAAAAACTTTATGTTGTCTGGTGCGTCTTTTTAGAATCTATCTTTTGAAATTTTCACGGTTTAGTTATTATTGAACCTTTGAGTGTCCGTCTATTTCTTATATGTGTGTGTATTCTACCTAATAACAATTTTTGAAACCTTCACACATATGAGATGTGTTAGTTCTACCTGTTGTTCTGTTTGGATTCTTTCGATTACATTGCTGTTTGATAATTGGTGGCTTAGCCACATGGGTCTGATTTTTTGTAATAAACTAGGTTTTGGTGGATCCTTTTGGTTAGTCTAATTTGTGTTGTGGTTTCAAATGTCAGGAACATAAATAATTCTGTAGCTGTTACGGTTAACAAGTGATCAAGATGGTGAAGTTCACAGCTGAAGAGCTTAGAAACATTATGGACTACAAGCATAACATTCGTAATATGTCTGTTATTGCTCATGTGGACCATGGTAAGCAACTGAAATAATTCTGATGATGTTGCTTAATTCTGAAATATAGTTTTTTTCTGGTTTTGTTGTTGCATTTCAACTATTTTCTAGTTCTTGTGATGCTAATATTATTTCTTTGGTTTCTGTTTGATGGTACTAATATATTGTCCCTTCCCTTCTCTTCTCGTATTTTCCATCTTCTTGAGCCGAGGATCTTTCAGAAACAGCCTTTCTACTTCTTCGGGGTAGGGGTAAGGTCTGCGTACACACTACCCTCCTCAGACCCCACTTATGGGATTTTACTGGGTCGTTGTTGTTGTTGAGAAATATTTTGTTCATGTCGAGGAAGAGAAACTTTATTGCCCACTGATCACCTGGAGTTAATCTTGACAATAACTTCATACTATTATATATTTTTTGGGTAGTACAGTTTTGCTTGATGTTATTTCATTAGTTTTCTTCTGCAGTTTTTCTTTCTGTCCTTAGAACAGATTTGATGTATTGGTAATATCATACCATCTCTGGTTCTAGTTACCTGATTATCTTTGATCAAACAGGAAAATCTACCCTTACCGACTCGCTGGTGGCTGCTGCTGGTATTATTGCTCAGGAAGTCGCAGGTGATGTCAGAATGACAGATACACGTGCAGATGAAGCTGAGCGTGGTATCACCATCAAGTCCACTGGTATTTCACTATATTATCAGATGACTGATGAATCCTTGAAGAACTTCAAGGGAGAGAGAAATGGGAATGAGTACCTCATCAACCTCATTGATTCACCTGGGCACGTTGACTTCTCATCTGAAGTGACTGCTGCCCTTCGTATTACTGATGGTGCACTTGTTGTGGTTGACTGTGTAGAAGGTGTCTGTGTCCAGACAGAGACTGTGCTCCGTCAGGCCCTCGGTGAAAGGATTCGTCCTGTCTTGACAGTTAACAAGATGGACAGGTGTTTCCTTGAGCTTCAGGTTGATGGAGAGGAGGCTTATCAGACATTTTCCAGGGTTATTGAGAATGCTAATGTTATCATGGCTACATATGAGGACCCCCTTCTCGGTGATGTCCAGGTCTATCCCGAGAAAGGTACTGTTGCTTTCTCTGCTGGATTGCACGGGTGGGCTTTCACTCTCACCAACTTTGCCAAGATGTATGCTTCCAAGTTTGGAGTTGACGAATCTAAGATGATGGAAAGGCTGTGGGGTGAGAACTTCTTTGACCCTGCCACCAAAAAGTGGACCACCAAAAACACTGGGTCTGCTACATGCAAGCGTGGGTTTGTTCAATTTTGTTATGAGCCAATCAAGCAGATTATTAACACTTGCATGAACGATCAAAAAGATAAGCTCTGGCCAATGTTGCAGAAGCTTGGTGTAACCATGAAATCTGAGGAGAAAGAGTTGATGGGCAAGGCACTGATGAAGCGTGTGATGCAGACCTGGCTTCCTGCAAGTACTGCTCTTCTGGAAATGATGATCTTTCATCTGCCATCTCCTTCCACAGCTCAAAGATACCGTGTGGAAAACCTGTATGAGGGACCTCTGGATGATCAATATGCCAATGCCATCAGGAACTGTGACCCAGAAGGGCCACTTATGCTTTATGTATCCAAAATGATTCCAGCATCAGACAAGGGTAGATTCTTTGCTTTTGGTCGTGTTTTTGCTGGTAAGGTTTGTACTGGTATGAAGGTCAGAATCATGGGTCCTAACTATGTACCTGGTGAAAAGAAAGATTTGTATGTTAAGAATGTGCAGAGAACTGTTATTTGGATGGGTAAGAAGCAAGAAACAGTTGAGGACGTCCCTTGTGGTAACACTGTTGCCATGGTCGGTCTGGACCAATTTATTACCAAGAATGCAACATTGACCAATGAGAAGGAAGTTGAGGCCCATCCAATCAGAGCAATGAAGTTTTCTGTCTCACCAGTCGTGCGTGTTGCGGTTCAGTGCAAGCTTGCATCTGACCTTCCCAAGCTTGTTGAAGGGTTGAAGCGTCTGGCTAAGTCTGATCCTATGGTTCTCTGTTCTATTGAAGAGTCTGGAGAGCATATCATTGCTGGTGCTGGAGAACTCCACCTTGAGATCTGCTTGAAGGACTTGCAGGATGACTTCATGGGCGGTGCTGAGATTATAGTGTCTGATCCTGTTGTGTCCTTCCGTGAGACTGTACTTGAGAAGTCTTGTCGGACTGTGATGAGCAAGTCTCCTAACAAGCATAACCGTTTATACATGGAAGCTAGACCCATGGAGGAAGGGCTTGCTGAGGCTATTGACGATGGACGTATTGGCCCTAGGGATGATCCCAAAGTTCGTTCCAAGATCTTGTCTGAGGAGTTTGGTTGGGACAAGGATCTTGCAAAGAAAATTTGGTGCTTTGGTCCAGAGACAACTGGTCCCAACATGGTGGTGGATATGTGTAAGGGAGTTCAGTACCTGAATGAAATTAAGGATTCTGTTGTTGCTGGTTTCCAGTGGGCTTCCAAGGAAGGTGCATTGGCTGAAGAGAACATGAGAGGTATTTGCTTTGAAGTCTGTGATGTTGTTCTTCATGCTGATGCTATTCACAGGGGTGGTGGCCAAGTCATTCCCACTGCTAGGAGGGTTATCTATGCTTCTCAGCTTACCGCCAAGCCCCGCCTGTTGGAGCCTGTTTACCTTGTGGAGATTCAGGCTCCAGAGCAAGCCCTTGGTGGCATCTATGGTGTTCTGAACCAGAAGCGTGGACATGTATTCGAGGAGATGCAGAGGCCAGGAACTCCTCTTTACAATATCAAGGCTTACCTACCTGTCATCGAGTCGTTTGGATTCTCAGGTACCTTGAGGGCTGCTACATCTGGTCAAGCTTTCCCACAATGTGTGTTTGATCATTGGGACATGATGTCATCTGATCCATTGGATGCTGGTACACAAGCTCATCAACTCGTCCTTGATATCCGCAAAAGGAAGGGTTTGAAGCAGGCGGTGACTCCTCTGTCTGAGTTTGAGGACAAGTTATAAGATGGATGTTCAAGCTGGCAAAAGATATTCAACCTGCTCAATTGGAGCTTCTATAGTTTTGTTTGCATTTATCTGTTTGGTCATTAATTTGAACTTTTTGTCTTAAATTAGGATGCTAGTTTGTAAGCTTGTTGTTGCGGGACTTGTTACACCTGTCTTTTATGGTGTTAAGAGTGTTACTGCCGTGTTTTATTTAAAGATATCTTTCAGTTCATTTGGATAATTTTCTACTGCTCAGGAAGCTGGTTACCTAACAACTGCAGTTTTGTGGAAGGTGACTATGTCCTTTATTTCCTCTATAAAATAAAAGTTTCACAAGTGCTGCAGGTTGACTGGTAATTAATTACCAAAAGTAGTGTGACTTGGAATGCACGAAAATAACTAGATGTGAAATGACAATCACTCTAGGAGTCTTCGACCAATGGAACCTCCAATGGAAGTATATGGTCCTAGTAAGTGTTTTTATAGGTTTGATTTGCATAGGATATGATAACTGACAGCAGTATTTTTACCACAGAACGGTATTGACTTTTTTTCTTTTTCCTAATAGAAACGCCAAGAAGCAAAGCACATTTTAACCACAGCACAGTAGAAACACTACGTTGGAATGAGAGTGATTTGTCACACGATTGAAGAAATGACTAGTATCCCATAACTCTTCCTAAAATTATAGTTTCTCCATATCTCAATTTGCAGATTCTACTTAAATCATTCAGATGTGCCTTGACATGAATATGCTAGTTCTCCTACATCTCTGTTCAAATCTTTAGTTTGACAGTGACTTTGGTATCTGTCCAAAAGAAAACTCAAAAGGTAAAAGAGAGCGAGGGTGGGATTTGTTCTATTTTCTTAATGTCAATACATCATCGCACTCCTTCCCCGTGCTCACGTGATGATATAGTCTGCTTTCCATTAATAACATAAAGGGAATTATTGCGATATTCCTACTTCCTAGAACTTTGATTTATTGCACGAGGTATGGCCGTGTGGATATTTGGTTCGATGAGCTTCTTTAGTAACTTTACGGGGATTGTTTGTGTAAGTCAATAGAAGAGAATTAGAATTGCAACAGAGCAGGTAAGTCAGAACTCATTGTTTATGCTGCACCCAAATTCACATAGGGATAACTCACATCTTCCTGTCTCAGTTTCAGCAGTCGCTAACTGTGGAACTGCTAGTTCTGAGAAATATGTAAAACGTTAATTTCCGACATTGTGGAGGTCAAAGCTCAATTAATGAACTAGGAGAACTACTCTCTATAACAAGTTATACTCAAACATACATGCTACCACACTGTACAAGTCACCAGTTTTACATAGTAGCCTACGGTAATTTCACAATTATCAAAACGAACTGTCATATCCAGCAAATTTCTCTGGTCCAAATTTTTGAAGACCAAGAGATAGAGAGAGGATGACTTGCACACCCCACTTTTGACATTTTTGGCTCTTCAGCTTCCTTGACCAATCTTAAAAGGGGAAATCTTGATTAGGCATTAGCATACGTCCTGGTAGATTTATGCTCTTCTCCATCTTCTCCGAACGAAACCATAAATATAAAGACAAATAACATTCCCAACCTTATCCTACATGGTTCAGCTTTGATCTCTGACATATGACAAATGAGAGATTATCTAACCAATCATGATCTAGAAAATATCACTACTTAATTAAACACACAACCAAACAGTAGCCGCCTGCCGCCAAATAGAAACTTTAGTGAAGCATCTAGCTTATTTGGAATCAAAAATACTCTTGTGCAGCCAGTGAAGCAATTTGATCACGTCCTTCAATCATGTCTACTGCTTTCAGTTTCAGCAGACTAACACAGCAAATAACTCCTATGCTGCAGTCACTTTCTGATACCCAGCTTTGCTAGTTCTCAACTGCGCAAATTATGCAGGGACACATACCCTTCCTTTTCCATCTTTATATATGTGCTCCCCGAATCTCTCCCTTTTTTTGGATAACCGAAAAATCGCTGAGAGCCAGCTGGCGCATGGTTCGAAACTCGGGGATAATATGCACGCCCTTTACCCTTCACCACATAAATACCACGTCTTTGTCTGCAGCAGAGTTCAAACCCGTGGCGTGCGTCTAATCCACACATCACACTCTGCACTTTTACCATTAAACCAAAACACTGAAGGCTCCACGAATCTCTCCTTATCCCTTCTCTCTCCTTTGAGAGCCCAGAACCTCTGAGGTTCCTAGTAGTTTTTAGTAAACAAGAATTACCAACAGGAATATCCAATTGGTTGTACGGAAGGGTCAATTTATAAATACCTAGTAGAAAACTACAGTCCTTTTTCGGCAAATAACGAAGGTAGAGGTCATATTGTCTGCAGTAGCTGTGCTCATTAAGATCATGACTGGCTTGAAGACTTTCAAGTAGCTGGAATCATCTAGTTATTTACGCTGCCGTACCATCATGCACCCAAAGACGAACAGATGGTGTTATATACCATGAGAAGGTGGTAGTGGTCACTGAATAATGTGCAGCAGAAAGATCAGCAGAAAATCGATCTGTAGGTCTGGACAAATTCCATCATTGATCAGGTTCAACTAAAGCAGGGATAATTTGTCTTGGAAATCTTAAGAGCCTGAAAAGTCGGACACAATAGTTAGTCTTAAAACAACCAAACACCTGGACTTTTGTATCTGTCAAAACTGTAGAGTAAGAAGAAGAGAGGAAGACATTTTGAGAATGCACAACTTGATTTCTCTCTGATGCTATTTGGGATAATGTGTACACATGTTCTAAACAATGCACATACCAGATTAAAATCTCCCTAATTGATTATAACAGATATGTTGTGTATTCCCTGATCTAAGTCCTTAATTACATAACACTAACAAATCCTTGACAAAAATTATTTAGAGAAACAAAAAAAATGAAAGCCACAATGTAAGTATTAATCATCAAGCAGGAAATGGGACCAAAATAATCTAGTTCAAGTTCAAACACCAAGTGAGTAATTAAACTACGAAACTCTCTAAGAAAACAAATCAAAAGACCAAGCTGCCTTCTCGTACAAGGTACTACTTAATCCCATGTTTGTCTTCAACTGGTCTAGTAGAAAAGTGGCAGATTAGAAAATGCAGTATCTGGGACTGAGCGAATTTCTCCCACAGTAACACACCAACCCAACCCCTCCTCGGCCTACATTTGCATTTGCTTGGTCCCATGGACAAGTGGTATATTGGAGAAACACGTTCCGGAATCAGGAAGAATTTTCTCCACATTAATACCCCCACCCAACTTCATAGAAAAATATTACTCCCCCTATCCCATTTAGTGTGAAGGTTTTTGGCCTGAGCCCGGAGTTTAAGAAAGAAAGACTTTTGAACCATATGGTTTTAAACTTGCCATGAGATTAGTGTGGCTAAAAAATCACGTCATTAGGAGTAAAATGGGAAAATTAAAGTTAAATTGCAATTAGATATAGAAAGGTGTCAATTCGGAAGAAAAGAAAGGTGTCATTCTTTCAGGACAGATTAAAATGTAAGTGCATCACATAAAATGGAGAGGGAGTAACATATTTTTGTGTGTGCTTGTGCATGTGTGTTCCTTGAACATCATTGTTGGAAGGCATTCTGGACTGAAACTGCCAAAAGATGGAGAGTTGTAGGTGTTCAAAAGACAAACCATAGTGATCTAAAGGGATTTAGACCTCTTAGTCTAGTTGATAGTTTCTATAAGATAATTGCAAAGCTCCCAACTGAAAGATAAAAAAGGTTGTCTTCAAACAGTCACATTTATTAAAGAGAGGCCAATTATGGATCCGGTGCTCATAGCAAATGAATGGGAAAAAGAACTAGGTATAATATAATGTGCAAAGTCGACATTGAAAAACATATGACTATGTAAGCTGGGGGTTTCTAGCTCAAAAACTCTCTGAAATGGAATTTGGAAGGAAATAGTTAAACTGGATAAGACATCGAATCAGCACATTCAAACTCTCTATTCTCGTCAATGAGACACCTGAAGGCTTTTTTGTCACTGAAAGGGGTATCAGTCAAGGGGATCCTCTCTCCACTTTCTTTTTCATATTAGTAATGGAGGGTTTAAGTAGGATGCTCAGGATAGCTGTACAGGAAGGATGGATAAAGAGTTTCAATGTATCCAGAGGACATTAAAACAATTTGAGCAACTCTAACTTGAAGAGGCTGATTTTACAAGCGTTTGAGGCAGTGTTAGAGCCTGACATTGACTGGGGGGAAAGGAAAGCTTCTTCCAGGTCATGAATTCCAAAACATGGAGGAATTAGCAAATACTTTGGATTGCAGAATAGAAAGTTTACCAATTACATATCTGGGCCTTCCTCTTGGAGCAAAACACAGGTCAGATGCAATATGACATGGGGTGATGGAAAAATGTTAGAAAAGGCTAACCAGTTGGAAGAGACAATATTGTCATTGGGAGGTCATTTTATTCGAATCAACAGTATTTTGAACTTTATTCATACACATGTCTTTATTTCTAATGCCAGTCAAGGAGGAATAGGATTGATTGACTGAGAATCAAGAATAAAAGAGCAAATAATCAAGTTAAGTCGTGTATTGCGTGCATAAAGAAATAGGATGAGGAATGGGAAATAAAAAACTTAGGCGTATAGAATAAGAACATCGTCATGAAGTGGCTATGGAGATTTACTTTTGACGAAGAAACTCTATGGAGAACAATGATCAATGAGAATATCGGGCTATCAAATGAATGGAGTACAAACCTGAGATCTGAACCACATGGGATGGGAAATGTATCAGATCATGGTGGCCGCTCTTTGCTGAAAACATTGTGTACAAAGTTGGAAATAGGACAACTGTTTCTCTCTGGCACGACAATTGGTTAGCGCATTCTCCTCTAAAAGAACAATACCCAATATTGTTTATCTGGCACAAGATACTATCTTAGTCTGGGAAAAAGTAAAGGACCACATTGATTGTCATGTTTAGAAGGAACTTCAATGATTGGGAAATAAGAAGCATGACAAATTTCTTCAATGTCTTGGGCTCCTCCCCAGGTTTCTCTGATGGATCAGACCAGCTGTCCTGCAAAGCAGAAAAAAAAGCAATCTTCACAGTCAAATCAATTCAGTTCTGATGAGAGGACCAGACCAGATTGGCCGAATCTAAAGCACTCTATAAAGTGGCTTCCTAGTGTGCTTGGTTGCTCAGGAGGCTTGCCTGACGCAAGAAAACTTGCAAAGAAGAGGTTATCAACTCAGCATAGGTGCTACATTTGTGGAGAAAAAGCTGAAAGTGCCAATCATTTGTTTCTATATTGCTCTACAGCCTTACACATCTATTTGCGAATATTATGGAACTGGCATGAGTCTTTTCTCTGAGCTACTAGAATGTTGGAACAACAAATGTAGGAACAAGGGTTTGAGAAAAAAGTTGGCCCACTATTCCAGCATGTATATTGTGGACTTTGCGGAAAGAGAGAAATAGAAGGTATTTTGAAGGGAAGATTAACTCAATCATGAAGATCAAAGCTGTGTTGGTGTAATTTGAAACATGTAAATGATGCAGAAACACTATTAGATTGTGCTGGCTCCCTAATAAGTTGAGCCGGGGACCCTCTTTTTTGCTTTTCATATGTCCATCACTCACAGCACCATCTTAGTGCTGCTGAAATGAATGAAAATTACCATTGCTGATGACAAAAAATCGTGAAAATAATAAGCATGAAAAATCATACGAAGATGAAAAGAAGTTGCGTTTCATTTTTTTTTAATTTTATATGTAATCATAACTTTTATTGATGAAAAGAAGTTGCATTAACGCCTTTTCAATTCCACTGAAGAATCAAACATGAAAAGGAAACAAGAGAGCCATAGCCTTGCAAGCTGGAATTATTTGGATGAAATGAAGGGAATATCAAGATCAAATGAATGAAAAACCAATCCCATAACATCAAATTTACCAATCCAAACTACACACAAAAAAGTAAGGTAGGGGTGGAACAATCGCAGGAGGAAAGGTGCCACTTGTTACACCCTCACAGGAGTAGTTTAAGTAAAACTGTTGCATTACGGTGCATCACCTGATAAGACTTGTTCTTGGTCAGTCCCATGTGCCAGTCATTTGCTGCCTGAATAGTTTTAGTTCCAGTTCTGCTAAACCATCTACTTCAATGAATTATTTCCATGTTGAAATGACACATGAAATGGGAAAAGCAATTTGGTAGTTCTCCTGCACCTACAGGTCGGCCACTGCTACAATTGAGGAACTGAGAAGAATAAGCATCCATTTTCCCAGCGTAGTCTGATCTCTATTCCAACCTGGAGTTTTTTCCCTCTAATGATTTTTCCCCATTTTCCAATGAGATTATAGTAACTTCCCCGCCATCTTAACTTCATCAAATAAGGATCACCAGTGTCATCATCTCGAGCATTAATATTTATCTGATGTTCATTTCTCAGTTGTTCTCGAGCTTGCTGTGACCAGTAAAACAGAATATGATCTTCAACAGCCTTGCCGGGCAAAGTAAGAAACGGATGATTGGTATCCACATCAGACAATGTAAGTGCCTTCTTAATAGGCCAATTATCCATCCCCGAAGCCGTGGCAACGTACCGCTCCTGGGGAACCGAGAAGAACAAGCATTCATTTGCCCAGCGCAACCTGATCTCTTTCCCAACACCAAGTCCTTTCTGCCGAATTATTGTTCCCCATTTCCCAATAAGGTTATAGTAATTCCCCCTCCACTTAAATTTCATTATATAACCTTCGCCGGTATCATAATCTCGGGCATTTACATTAACAGCCTCCTCCTTTCTCAGTTGTTCTTGTTGCTGAGCTGTCCAATGGACAAGAATATGATCCTCAACTAACCGACGGGGCAGAGGGAGAAATGGATGATTAGTGTCCACATCCGAGAGTGTCAAGATCTTCTTAATGGGCCAGTGGTCCTGCACCACGGGTGCTGCCACCATCCGAATTGGTGGGACTGCAACGATCTGCTGCTGCGGGACCGAGAAGTGTAAGCATCCATTTTCCCAACGTACTTTAATCTCTTGCCCAACATCAAGTCCTTTCCCTCGCACGACTCTGCCCCACTTACCAATGAGATTGTAATAGCTTCCCCGCCATTTCAACTTCATCACATACATCTCACCTGTATCATCATCTCGGGCATTAAAATCTACTTGGCCTTGGGCTCTCAAATGCTCCTGTTGTTGTGTTGTCATATGCAATACAATGTGGTTCTCTACTTGTTGCCGAGACAAAGTGAGAAATGGATGAGTGATATCTACATCAGACAATGTGAGAGCCTTCTTGATAGGCCAAAGATCCTGCATTTGGGGTACAGCACTATAGTACGCTGCTCTTTTCATTTCTGCAACAAGCATTGATAAGAATCAATTTACCGGGTTCATAAATGTTATAAAATTATCAACAATGTTATCAAAGAATCTCAATCAATTATGACTCAAGCCCAAACTAGTTATAGGGTCAGTCATTGAATTCAGAGGATTTAGACAACTTTTATAGTGGCAGTCAGCCTACCACACCCTCTTTTATTCGGGCTTATGCCCTCAACATTTAAACCATTATATAGTAAGATTCCAACATATATTATGCGGATGACCAAATCATATTGTACACAATATTTAGAGCAGAACCAAAACATCCTTGGCATTCAGAACCGGAAAAGCGATGTTTGTGTTTCAGACTAAGAAAAGCACACTACTTTGACTTTAGTTAACCACAAAAGTGAAGAAACCAGACGTAATAATCAACACCAAAACCTAGAACCCCAAGTACTCCTACTACTACTAAGCCTCAGTTTTGAGCATTTAAATACTCAATACCCCAATTACGTACCAAGTAAACTATTAATAATACACATGCTCAAATAAAAGTATGAAAATCTAGAAAGTCAACGATAAAATAGAGCATGCAGAAGAATCTTATTTTGCTACATAATCACTTCATAAAGGCATCAGCTCTGATACTCTGACCCAGAAAGGGGTTGGGAATAATGAAAAACAAAGGTGAATTATGGGGTTCTTACTTGTTGAAAACTAAGGAGTATGTCTTTGAAAACAGATCGAGAGAAGTTGAGTGGTAGCTATGGGTTAACAAGTGTGTGTATATATAATAATGGGAAAGTGAATATTGGGAAAAGGGAGAGAGAGATCACAAGGGTTTGGAGGGCCAACAAGAAGGAGAATGATGAACAACAACACATTTCCTGAGGAGGAAAAGCATGTGAAGAGGAGGGGTTCCAATTGGGGCAAAAATAATGCAAATTGTCATGTCCTCTTTACCACAGAGAGAGAATGATGATTGTGCACTCCTGAATGGTGCTGATGCTTTTTGTGTGAAGAAGAAACAAGAAAATGAGGGTCAAGTTGAGAAATTGGAGAGCCAATTGGTGTGATTTTAGGTTTTTTCACTTCTCTACCCAAGATACGCTCCAACTAGTCCAGTTTTTTTCCTTCTTCAAACACAGATAAATTATTATTATTACATATGTGACGTTAAATTTTTATTAGTTCATCTAAAAAGGAATGACATACTCTATATTTAAAAATAATTTTAATTTTAAACTTTCCACACACATACATTATATAAGATAAAATATATTCATATTAAATGCTCGCATGATAAAGTGACACGTGGAGCCGAATGCAGATGAAAAGCGAGACAAATTGCAATCAAGTCCGAGGGCAGCAGTCTGGTTTGTTACCGAAGGGAATGTAGCTCATAAAAATAAAATAAATACATGTCACCCGGTATCATTTAATAGAGAATATTCTGTAGCATTAAGTACGTAGCCCGTTACAGAGAATATGACATTTATAGCCTGTCGTTACACATTCTTTTATGGCCCCCATAATTGTCATTTAAGAGGGGCTTGATCCTAGGACCTTGTTCCCTAGGAGCAACTATAAATAGTGAGTTCAACAACCATTGTAAGGGACACAATTTTTTTGATAAGCTTATGCTATATACTGTTCAAAGATCAATAATATTTTATCTTCTTGCTTATTAATATCGTTAATACTGCCTCCGGAAGCTCTGATCCCGGAACCATTTTCTTCATTTTGGGATCAAATCGATTCACTTGTCTATAAACCATGTATAAATTCAACTGTACCCTTTTACGGGTAAACAGTTTGCCGCTCACCGTGGAGCTTAGCCAGTTGTGTAATTGAGTTGATCCGTGCATCTATTACTAACTTGTTTGATTATTTGTTCTTAGCAAAAATTATAAAAAAAATGGCAGAAAACAATGTCAACATCGCAAACAATGTTGAGCCCCAAGGAAATCAGCATCAACACGAAGACTCGATCAGTGATACCCGCAATGAGGGATTGAGGCCACGCCGGTCTATAGCGGGCAATATCCACAACATGTTCGAGAGGTAACTCCTGATGATGCTGAAGACGAGCACGTCGCTGAAACAGTAAGGATTTTAATGGAGCTACAAAAGGCTATTATGGGCCACCTATCGCGACAAGATCAGGTCATGAAGGAGTTGAGGCAGGGTTTGTCGGGTGCTTCCAACAAGGCAAATGCACGGGGTCCAGTTCCTCCCGGTGCTCTCGCAAACCAAACAACGTAGAGCGATAAAAATAACACCCCGAGAAGCGAAGGAGGCTTCGATAGGGCCTGGAGAACGATAGTGGGCCCGGGAACAACAATGAGAATAATCCCTTCAAAGAGGGAAATAAACGCCCGAATGGATCAAATCTGGGGCGCACCGCCAATATTGAAAGGACCAGATTCAAAGAAATACACCCAGTTACCGTTCAAACCAAGTGCGACACCAGAGTTGATCCCGAAGCGGTTCAAGATGCTAGACGTGCCGAAATATGATGGAACTTCAGATCCTCAGGAACATCAACACCTATACAATTGCGGTGAAGGAGAACGACTTAGATCCGCACGAGATTGAGTCAGTCTTACTGAAAAAATTCAGGGAGACCCTCACAAAGGGAGCCCTAACATGGTATTCGCTTTTACCCGATCACACAATAATTTTTTTCGAGATGCTCATGAATTCTTTTATCAAGGCCTATGCCGAGGCCAAAAAGGTATAGGCCCGAAAAACCGACATATTCAGGATTGCACAAGGAGAGTCTGAATTGCTGCGGGAGTTCGTGACCAGATTCCAGAAAGAAAGGATGCTGCTACTAACCGTACTGGACAAAAGGGTAGCTGAAGCATTTACTAAAAGACTGAATCCGAGAAGTTCCGACGCTTCTCAGAAATTGAAAGAAAGTTTGCTCGAGTTCCAAGCTACAACATGGGCGGATGTTCACAACCGGTACGAGTCTAAGATAAGAATTGAGGATGACCAGCTCGATTTCCCGGCATCAACCAAGGGTCAGGACCGGGAGAAGAATAAGGAGAAATCAAAGGATGATTTCTATACAGATCAACAGTCATCTAGAGGACAGTTTTTTCCCTATGAAAGGGCCGAAGGATGCGGCAGAGGTTTCCGGTCAGCGAGTAGATTTGCTACCGATAGGAGAACTTATCGCGGCCGGAATAACAGATCATTGCAGGTCAAGGAGATATCAGGTTCCCGAGATTCCTCCTACCCCAAGCTATCCGAATACAACTTCAATGTTAGCATAGTGGAACTAGTATCGGCTATAAGGAACATTAAGGAAGCACGGTTCCCGAAGCTAATGAGATCCGATCCCAGTCAGAGGGATCCTAATTTGTTGTGCGAATACCATAGGACCAACGGCCACCGAACTGGGGATTGCCAATATTTGCGCGAGGAGGTGGCGACATTGCTGAAAAATGGCCATCTCAGAGAATTCTTAAGCGATCGGGCTAAAAACAACTACGGCCGCAATCGAGATAACGTGGAACCCTCGAAAGCAGGAGAAGATCCTCCTCATCTGACGATCAACATAATTTTTAGGGGGTGTGACATTTTCGACGGCAAAAAAGATAAAGGTGTCAGTAACCCACAGTAAAAGACTCCGGAAAGTCACTGAGGATGACATTACTTTCACGGAGGAAGACGCTGATGGACTACTGCTACCGCACGACGATGCCCTGGTAATCTCTCTTATTGTTTTAGATTTTAAAATCAAACATGTCTCGGTGGACCCAGGAAGTTCGGCCAATATTATCCAATAGAGAGTGCTGGAGCAAGCCAAGCTAACTGGAAGTATCATTTCGGCTACAAAACTCCTCGTCGGGTTCAATTTGGCAAGCGTGACAATCCGAGGAGAGATTTTGTTGCCTACGAATGCCAAAAGGGCAATGAAGATGACCCTTTTTGAAGTCATAGACGGTGATATGGGCTACAATATTATCCTAGGGAGGCCATGGTTGCACTAGATGAAGGCTGTGCCAACCCCCAAGGGAATTAAACAAATAAGAGGAGACCAACCGGCGGCAAGGGAGAGGAGCTCAATCTTAGTTTCTAGTAGAAAAGGGAAGGAGCATGCAAGATAGAAATACAGGAACCGACGCCTACTCCCAAGACGAACGAAGTCAACCAGGGGGAGGAGTTGTCTAATTCCTCAGGTACTAAGATATTTCCAGGTCCTAGAAAAAATAGACGCAACAAAGTCCACAGCAGAAAAACTTGAGCAAGTCGCGTTGTTTGAAAAGTTGTTGAAGAGGATGTTCCACTTGGGGACAAGATTAAACCCCAAGCTCAGGTCAGGATTCATAGAATATCTTAAATGTAACGTTGATTATTTTGCGTGGTCAGCGGATATGACAGGTATCCTGCCAGAAGTGGCCATGCACAAACTAAGCTTGGATCCTAACATCCCTCCGGTGAGGCAGAAAAAATGCCCTATTGCCGAGGTCAGAAATAAATTCGTCAAAGAAGAGGTAACGTGTTTGCTTAATATCGGTTCAATTCGAGAGATAAAGTATCCTGACTGGCTAGCTAACGTAGTAGTAGTTCTAAAGAAAAATAATAAATTTCACATGTGCGTAGACTATAAGGATCTAAATAAGGTGTGCCCAAAAGATTCGTTTCCATTGCTGAACATTGATCATATGATTGATGCGATGACTGGGCACGAGTTAATGAGTTTCCTCGATGCTTACTCCGGATACAACCAAATCAAGATGAACTGGAGGATCAGGAAAAAACTTTGTTCATAATAATCTTCAGCACATATTGCTATAATGTGATGGCTTTCGGGTTAAAGAATGCCAGAGCCACTTATCACCGGCTCGTAAACAAAATGTTTGAAACGAAAGTAGGGAAAATCATGAAAGTTTAAATAGATGATATGCTGGTTAATTCTTTGAACGCAGGTGATCATCTTAAACACCCGCAAGAAACCTTTGACATCCTATGGAAGCATAATATGAAGCTTAACCCCGAGAAGTGTGCATTCGGAGTCAGCTCTATTAAGTTATTGGGGTTCCTGATGTCGCAAAGGGGGATCGAATTCGATCCCGATAAAATTAAAGCCATCGAAGACATCCCTGGCCAGCTATCAAACGTAAAAGAGGTTCAAAGGTTGACAGAAAGACTGGCCACTTTAAGCAGATTCATTTCCCGGTCTTCAAAAAATATGTCATCACTTATTTTCACTTCTCAAAAAGAAAACCTCGAATGGACTCCGGAATGCCAGCATGTTTTGAAGGATTTGAAAAGATATATATCGAGCCCTCCGTTACTATCAAAACCGGAGGAAGTCCAACAACTGCTGATTTACTTGGCAGTCTCGGAGGTAGCGGTAAGTGCAGTTTTAGTCCGTAGGATGAAGGTACGCAATCTCCTATCTATTATGTTAGTAAAATTTTAACAGGAGCAAAAACTCGCTATCCGCATCTGAAAACATTGGCCTTAGCTCTCGTGGTCGTCGCCTGAAAGCTTAGGCCTTATTTCTAATGTCATCCGATAGCAGTGGTGACAACTTTTCCCCTGCGGAATATCCTTCATAAACCTGAACTTTCAGGTCGGCTGGCCAAGTGGGCAGTCGAAATGAGTGAATTTGACATAAAGTATAAACCTAGAACTGCGATTAAGTCACATGTTTTGACCGACTTTGTGGCTGATTTCAGTTTGGGACTGTTACATTTGGCTACCAAAGAAGCAGTGATGGTGTCAAATTTGACATCAAGAGTTTGGACCTTGTTTACAGACGGAGCTTCCAATGTGGAAGGTTCTGGACTCAGTGTAGTGCTAATCACGCCTTCGGGAGAAACCCTAAGGTAGGCCATAAGAACTGTTCGCCTGACTAACAACAAAGTAGAGTATGAAGCTTTGATTGCAAGACTCGAGCTGTCCCGGGGATTGGACTCCGAGGTCATAGAAATCAATTATATGATTCCCAATTGGTAGTAAATCAGGTCTACGAGATCTTCGAAGCCAAAGAGGAACGCATGCAAAAACATATAGTGAAAGTCCAGGCTTTCCTCGCACGGTTCAGGGAATGGTCAATTACCCACATCCCAAGGAAAGAAAACGCGGAGGCAGGCACACTAGCCAATCTAGGATCGTCCAAGGAAATGAAGGGATCAGACTCCAGTACGGTCGTGCAACTTATGTATTCAGTATTGGACGCAAACATTTATTATGAAGTAAATACGCCCAATTTGGTCTGGGACTGGAGAAATGAAATTAATGACTATCTCGAGCACAGAAAGCTACCTGAAGATCTTAAGGCATCTCAGGCACTGCAGCACGAAAGCAGCTCGATACTGCTTTAGGGGAGGCCAATTGTTTAGAAAATCTTTTCAAGGCCCGTTGGCCCGATGCTTAGGAACCTCCGAGGCTAACTACATCATGATAGAAGTTCACGAAGGGATATGTGGAAATCACTCGGGTGCGGACTCATTGGTATTAAAGCTGATTAGGGCAGGATATTATTGGCCCCGAATGGAACAAGACGCCAAGGATTATGTTTAGAAATGCGATAAGTGTCAATGCCACGCACCGTTGGTACACCAACCGGCAAAGTTATTGCACTCAGTTCTATAACCTTGGCCATTCATGAAGTGGGGAATGGATATAGTCGGTCCACTGCTGCAGGCCCCCGATAAGGTAAGATTTCTTTTGATTTTAGTTGACTATTTTCTAAGTGGGTTGAAGCAGGTCCTTACTAAAAAATTGGAGAGCGCAAAGTGGTAGATTTCCTGTGGGAGAATATAATTTGCAGATTCGGGATACCAAAAGAGATAGCCTGCGACAACGGGCCACAATTTATAGGCGCTAAGGTCACAAAATTCCTTAAAGACTTGAAGATCAAAAGAATCACATCATCACCTTATCACCTGAGCGCAAACGGTTAAGAAGAATCAACAAACAAGGTGATTATCCATAATATCAAAAAGAGATTGGAAGAAGCCAAAGGCAAATGGCCGGAAGAGCTACCAGGAGTATTATGGGCGTATCAAACAACGGCCAAAGCAAGCACTGGGGGAGGGGGGGCTCCTTTCTCTCTTGTATACAGAGCAAAAGCCTTGATCCCGGTGGAAGTAGGAGAACCTACCCTGAGATACTTTGGGGCGGACGAAGAAACAAACGACAACGCATTATTGGTCAAATTGGAGCTACTCGACGAATGCAGGGACTTGGCGCATATAAGGATGGCAGCCCAAAAACAGAGAATGGAAAGATATTACAATTGAAGACCAACCTCCGTTATTTCAAAGTAGGAGACTTGGTTTTAAGGAAAGTAACTCAGAATACCAAGAGCTTAACAAAGGAAAGCTAGGTCCGGCACGAGAAGGCCCCTACTGAGTTTCAGCTGTTACCGGGAAAGGGTCATACAAATTGGAAAATCAAGACAGAGTAAAGTTGCCGAGCAACTGGAATGTGGCACACCTCAAAAGATACTATTGCTGATGAGCACCATCTATGCTAAAAGTATGTGCTGCACTCTTTTTCCCTTCGCGCAGTTTTTGTCCCAGTTAGGTTTTTCTGGCAAAGTTTTTAACAAGACAGAAACAGAAAGCATACTACGAAGGAGGCTTCGTCAGCAGAAATAAGACCTTTAAATGACAAGGCATGTAAGCAACAAGCCACTACGGAGCTGTTAGATAATCTTTTGCTCGATAGCAAAGTTCCTACCGGAAAACAAAGCTTGCTATTGGGCCAAAAGTTACTCGACCGTTCACGAGTGCAAGTCACTAAGGGTGGTTAGGTAATCTTTGGCTCTGTAGCAAAGTTCCTAATGGGAAATGAAGTTTGCTATCGAACCAAAAGATTATCCAACCATTCACTAGTTGAATCCTCAAAGGAGCAAGACTTCCAGTGTTCAAATTTGCATTCTTCGCATTCGAACACTAGGGGGAATGATATGAGAATATGGCAACATGACTGCCACATCGGCCGGGACTACGAAATTCGGGAACAAAAGTTTTATCATCGAGATCGGGGACTGCGCGACCAGCCCCGTAGAAATAAGTTGTACAAGTTAGCCACAAGTAATGGCAATTTCTTTTTAGCACAACGAATGCTTATGTACTTATGAAAATGGAAGGAATAAAGTAAAGTCCTTTTATTTTTATCTTGTTTCTTGTCCGAACGATGAATTAATTTTATCATTTGAAAGTTAAACAAGTATTTCAAATGCTAGTTCCATAAGGAACATGAGACGTCCTCTTCAAGAACACCGTAAATATAAGTGGGCCCTCTCTTATGAAACCCTCACGATAAATGGGTGATTCCGGAAGAAATTATGCCTGGAATCCAAATGCTAGGGAATAATGCACCCGAACCCTTGCATAATTAGATGCAAAGAGAAAAACTTGCACAATACGTAAAAGAGAAAGTACTTCTATATACAACAAATGTGCCAAGCAGCACAAGTACAAAAGTATGGAAAAGAAAAGCAAAGTGAAAATAAAGTAAAAAGCTAAGCTACTGCATCCTTGGAATCCGGGGGAAAAGAAGCATCTGCCCCCATGAGAAGTAGGCGGATCCGCCGTCGGCTCAAGATCTTGGCTTCAACATCATCCCCTTCGGGTTCTTCTTCAGTTCCTGAGAACTCAGAACCGCAACCAGAAGAGCCAGTAGCATCAGGTTGAACCGAGAGACCCTTTCGGGTAGTTGACTCCAGCTCACGAGCCTTGGAAATTTTGGCATCAAAGTCAATGATGCCCGCTTTGGCCTCTTCCAAGGTTTTTCTCCTCATGTTATACATAGAATATGTTTTTTCAACAATGAGAGAAGCCGCTCGGCGCTGATGTTCTTCCTTAAGCTTGTCAACCTCGATCGAAAGGTTATTCCGCTCAAATCTAGAGGCCTGGAGGCTGACATCAAGGTCACAGATAGTGGAGTTATAAGCTTTGTTACGCTCTATGACTCTCTTAGGCCTCTCTTCCAATCGAGCATGTTTCTCCTCAACAGCAATAGTCTCTTAAGCTTTGAAGTTCAAGGCTGCCTCCAAATTATTTAGTCTTTCAATAAAGGCAGCCTCGCGATCGGAGCAGCAAAAATGACATTCTGGACCTCTACCCACTTTGCCTTAGCTTCCTCAAATTGTACCCTTAACAAGGCAGCCTCTTGGCTGAGGGTCACTACCTCTTAATCGCTTTGCGGCAACCGAGCCTCCAACTCAACGGCCTCAGCAGGTTGTGCTTCTAGTTGCGGGAGGTGAGTGATAAATTGGGATTTTGACTACTTATTAGCACCTTTTTTCTTTTATTTTAGTCCAAAAGTATTGCTTTATGTTCCCGAAACTAATGAAAGTGTGCAAATTCCAGGAATGTTGGAAGTTTGGTCTCCCATGATGAAATCCGACTAAAAAAGGAGTTTTCTGAATCACAAGGCAAGAAAGGGGCGCATAACTAAAGAGTGCGGTCCGCAAAAGGATTTCTGCGGCCGCAGAAGAAAGTGTGGACCGTAGAATTCCATCTGTAACCACAGATCAAGTGAAAGAGCCCATAAAGAATTTGGCAAATGTGCGGACCACACATGAATTGTGTGATGTAGAACAAGGTCTGCACTGACAAATGATTCAAAGTTCAGAGAGTGTGAAAAAGACCAAGTCCTGAAGCCTTGCTGAAGTGCGGATCGCACGAGAATTACGCGGCCGTAGAAGATGTTTTGCAGCCGCAATTCAGAATTATGCGACTGCAGAATCCAAGATCTTGCCAACTGAAGAAATCTGTGGACCGCACATGGAATTGTACGGCCGCAGAACCTCCGAAGACTTATTTTTGTCAGCGAATTTTGGGCCACTATAAATAGACAAGTTTCACATTTTTAGGTCAAGTTTCAAAGTTTGAGCTGTTGTAGCAGTTACATTTTGCCATTTTAGGAAGTTTGTGACTATTTTAGTATTTAAACATTATATTTTATCATTTTAATCTTAGATTATGAGCTTAATTAGCATTTATTCTTTATTTTCTTCAATTCTCACTATGAGTAGCTAGATTCTTACTAGGGTTGTGACCCAACCCTAGTGTGTAAACCTTATGGGTATTTTATTTAATGCTTGTTTATGATTGAGTGTTGATTATTTAGCTTAGTTTATGCTTCAATTTTAGAATTAATGGTTGCAAACGTTGATTCATGCCTTTTTACTTAGTCTCTACTTGAGAAAGAGGGACATTGTCTAGAATAACTTGGCTAACAAGGAATTGAGCTAATTAAGTGTTTGATTGGCCTAATTAAAGGGTTCAAACTAGAGATAGTGAGAACCCGACTTGAGCTCATATCAACTATTTTTTTTGATAACCATTTGGACTTGAGAAAGCCAAATCGGGCAAAATCACTCTTTGATCGAGAGGTATTGAGTGGGTAACGTAAAGTTGAGAGCTATAATACACCCCAATCAACAAAACAAGTATTAACGTATTTAACCCATTAGGCGAGCGCCTAGGTTATGGTCACATCCCTAGGCTTTTTAATTATTTGAAAAAATACCAAAAATTAATCATTCGCTTATAATTTCTTTTCTCAGCTTATAATTACTAGGGTACAAATAGAATTATAAATCAAAACCTTTTGTGGAAGTGCAATTTAGTTATTCCATTCGCTTTCCTCAAGTGTATACTCCTAACATCCCTAGTAACTCCCTGTGAAAATCGACCCCGACTCTTGTCGGGTACTATTCTTCCAATGACCGTCTCCACTCACTATTGAGTGCGGATTGGACGTGGATCAATTTTTGGCGCCGTTTTCGGGGAGTTAAAATGGTTTTAGCTATATATTTGGGTTTAATTTTGGAATATCTTCTTTTCCTTCCGTGTTACTAACTTGTGTTAAAAATATTAGGTACAACCATGGCAAACAATGAGCTTGGAAATTTTCCTTTAAGGGATTTGGATGCGGATGACAAGCAAGTAGAGGAGGTATCTCATGAGCCACAATCCAATCGGAGAGGCTGGGTACCTCATGATAATGTGCCCGTTCCACCCCCACCTCCACCATGAGCAGCTCCACACCGGATATTGCCCAACGACGGTCACGCTAGTGCAATAGTCCCTCCCTGTATTAGCGCGGACAACTTCCAAATCACCAATGTGATACTCACTTTTTTTGAGCAACGGGGTTTCTTCGCCGGTGCTCCAACACAAAATGCTTATAAACATTTGAAGGGATTTGTGGACACTTGTTGGGGAAGCAAGCAAACAAATGTCTCCAATGATGCATTGAGGCTAAGGCGTTTTCCCTTCTCTATACGGGGAAAGCTTTAGATTGGCTGGAATGATTGCCGAACCATTCAATTCACACTTGGGATGAGTTGGCAGAAAAGTTCATTGCTAAGTTTTTCTCTCCCGGACACATGGTTACACTTCGAGATGAAATCTTGGCATTCAAGCAAGAGCCGAATGAACCATTACACGAGATATGGGAGCGCTATAGAACAATGGTTAAGGAATGTCCCAATAGTGATATGACGAAAAACATGATTCAACAAACCTTCTATCTTGGGATTAACACAACCAACTAATGCGTAGTGAATTAATTAGCCAGTAGGAACTTTATGACTCCGTCTTATGCGGAGGCGTGTGAGATTTTGGATGAGATGGCAGAAACGTCGTCGGCTTGGCAATCCCGGGCCAATGTTCCACAAGGTGACCCGAATATGATCCACCTTCACAAAGAATTGCAATACCATGGGCAAGCCATTGCCGAATTGACAACTACCATGACTCAACTAGCAAAGGCCTAACTAAATCAAGTTCAAACTCCGAAGCAAGTCAATGCTATGGAATGAGTGAACATGATGGTGAATAAGAGGAGCACTAAGGGTCCACAAGTACAAAATCGAGTGGATAACTATGTGCAAGAAGATGGTGGATTTGAAAAAGATGAGTCCTATAATGAACAAGAAGAGGAAGTGCAATATGTGAATAATTTTCAAGGGCAAAGAAACAACTTCCAAGGCCCAAGTTAACAACAATGGGGACCTCAAAACAATCAAGAAAATTGGAATTCTAAAACTCAAGGAAATTGGAGTGGAAAAAACAATCAAGGAAATTGGAGTGGAAACAATCACGGAAATTGGGGAGGTAACAATCCAGGCAGATGAAACAACAATCAAGGCAATCAAGGGTCGGGTTTTCAAAGGCCCCCAGTGTACCAATAACCAAGCAACATACCTCCTTATCCTTCCCATGGTTTGAGTTTTTCAAACAATGAGATGGGGCGTATTGAAAATATGTTCAAACAAATAATGGAAAAGAATGCCGATTTGGATGCCCAACTTGCCTCACACAATACATCAATCCGCAACCTAGAAGTTCAAATTGGGAAAATTTCTCAAGCTCTAAATTCTCGCCCTAAGGGGGAACTACCAAGTGACATGGTAGTAAACCCAAAGGGTGGTAACAATACAGGGCATGCGATGGGGGTTATCATAAGAAGTGGAAGAGGCGAGAATGCACCCACCTCAAGTGGAAGGCAACTTGTTGATGATGATCAAGCGATGCAAGAAGAAGATATCCCTAACAATGTGGTGCAACCTAATGATGAAGTTCGGATTGACATTGATGATAGTGTGGAAGAGACTCAAGAGGAGGTGAACCCGTCTAAGGAACATACTATTGACATACCGGAGCCGGTAGTGCAAAAGGCTAAGGCACCATTGCCTGACTACCTCCATACCCTCAAATATTTTCCAAGAAAAATGTTTAGAATGAATTCAAGAAGTTCATTCAAATAATGAAGAGTCTCTCAACCAATGTGCCATTAGTTGAAGCTTTGGAAAAAATGCCCAGTTATGCAAATTTATGAAGGATCTTGTAACAAAGAAGCGGTCAATGAATTTTGAAACCATCAAAGTCAATCATCAAGCGAGTGAAATTGTGCATTCAATGGCTCCTATGTTGGAGGATCCCGGTGCTTTCACGATTCCTTGTATAATTGGAAGTGCCGAGTTTGCTAAAGCTCTTTGTGATCTTGGGGCAAGCATCAATTTGATACCCCTACTCAGTTTTCAAGACTTCGGGAATTGGGCAACTAAGACCCTCTATGAGACTGCAAATGGACGATCGTACCATGAAGAGGTCCTTGGGAGTGATTGAAGATGTTTTAGTTCGTGTTGATAAATTCATTTTTCAGGCGGATTTTTTCATTCTGGATTGTTAGGTTGATTATGAAGTGTCGGTTATTCTTGGGAGACCTTTCCTTGCGACGGGTAAGGCTTTGTGTGATGTTGAAGCCGGAAAAGTCACTTTTCGGGTTGGTGATGAAAAAATGGTGTTCCATGTGTAAGTTCATGCAGAACCAAATAGCAATGAGGTGTGTTCTTTTGTGGACTTGGTGACCGATGTTATTATTGATGAAACAAGTGCTACAATTTATGTTGGTGATATGTTGGAGGCCATCTTGCTCAACTTTGATGATGACGAGATGGATGGCTTCATGGAATGTGTGAACTCTTTGCAAGGAGTGGCGTCGTACAACTATGCACCCGGGAATTTTTCCTTGGATCTTGAAAATAGGACAACTCCTTCTACAAAGCCTTCTTTGAAGAGCCTCCAACCTTGGAGTTGAAGCCATTGCCTCCACATATTCGGTATGAATTTCTTGGTCCTTGTTCTACTTTACCGGTTATTCTTTACTCTTGTTTGACTAACGTGCAGGTAGATTCCACATTGGTGGTGCTACAACAGAGGAAAAAAGCTATTGGGTGGACTTTGGAAGATATTAGGGGGATAAGCCCAGCCTTTTGCATGTATAAGATCAAGTTGGAGGAGGGCATCAAACCATCTATTGAACATAAAAGGATACTCAATGAGGCTATGCAAGAAGTTGTCAAGAAGGAGATTATCAAGTGGTTAGATGCCGGGGTTGTCTACCCCATCTCCGATAGTTCGTGGACTTCTCCTGTTCAATGTGTCCCAAAGTAGGGGGGCATGATGGTGGTCACCAATGATAAGAATGATTTGATTCCTACTAGAACGGGGACCGGTTGAAGGGTGTGTATGTATTATCGCAAGCTCAACAAAGTCACAAGGAAGGATCATTTTCCACTTCCTTTCTTAGATCAAATGCTCGATAGATTAGCCGACCGTCCTTTCTATTGCTTTCTTGATGGGTAATCGAGCTACAACAAAATTCTCATTACTCTAAAAGATCAAGAGAAAATAACCTTTACATGTCCCTATGGTACTTTTGCTTTCAACCAGCTGCCATTTGGTTTGTGCAATGCACCGACGACTTTTCAAAGGTGTATGGTGGTTATTTTCACGAACATAGTGGAGGACTACCTTGAAGTTTTCATGGATGACTTCTCGGTGATTGGAGATTCTTTTGATGGTTGTCTTATAAATTTGGAAAAAGTGTTGGCTAGATGTGAAGAAACAAATTTGGTGCTCAATTGAGAGAAATGCCATTTCATGGTCGAGGAAGGTATTGTCCTTGGCCATAAAATCTCACGGAATGGAATTGAAGTTGACAAGGCAAAGATTGAGGTGATTTCTAAGCTTCCACCCCCAACATTGGTTAAGGATGCGTGGAGTTTCTTAGGCCACACGGGTTTTTACTGGCGCTTCATCAAAGACTTCTCTAAGGTGGTGAACCCGTTGTGTAAGCTTCTTGAGAAGGATGCTAAGTTTCATTTCAATGATGATTGCATGAGAACTTTTGAATTATTGAAGCTCAAGTTGACAACTACTCCCATAATCACCGCTCCAAATTGGAGTGTGCCTTTTAAACTCATGTGTGATACAAGTGACGTAGCGGTTGTGGCTGTTCGAGGAAATGCATCAAAATTTTTTTTCATCCGGTCTACTATGCTAGTAATTCCATGAATAGTGCCCAAGTCAAATATACCATTATGGAGAAAGAGCTCCTTGATATTGTGTTTGCAATTGAGAAGTTTGCCCGTACTTGATGGGTGCAAAAGTCAGTGTCCACATGGATCATGCGGTACTTCGTTATCTTATGAGCAAAAAGGGCTCCAAATCTAGGTTGATGAGATGGGTGCTCTTGTTGCAAGAATTTGATATTGACATCCAAGATAGAGCAGGTAGTGAAAACTAAGTGGCAGACCACTTGTCTCATTTGGAGGAGGAGGGGAGGCCGCATGATGGCCTTGAAATCAATGAATCCTTCCGCGATGAGCAACTCTTGGAAATTTCAATGAAAGAGGTGCCATGGTTTGTAGATTTAGCAAATTTTCTTGTGTATGGAATCATTCCGGATGAGTTCTTTTCAAGCCAAATAAAAAAGCTCAAACGGGGTTGTCAAAGAGTATTATTGGGATGAACCATACCTTTTCCAGATTTGTACAGATGGGGTGATTAGAAAATGTGTACCGGAAGAAAACCAAGGTGAAATTCTTGGGGCTTGTCATTCTTCGCCATATGGTGGTTATCATGATGGAGCAAGAACGACAGCCAAAGTGCTTAGTTGCGGTTTCTATTGGCCTACTCTTTACAAAGATGCTAGTGAGTTAGTGAAACGAGCTGATGAATGTCAACGGGCCGGTGGAGGTTGGAGATAGCCACGTTATAGTGGTCATTCATTTCACTTGAGGGTATTCTGCGTCGTGCCGCGACATTAAATCAGGCGCTTCTTGGGAGGCAACCCATGTTTCTTTTCCTTTTTCTTTTGTAGTTAGGTGTTATTTTTGTTCTAACTTGATTTGAAGTGTGCTATGGGGCTGAGTGTGACTTACAGGAATTGTGAATGAAAATATGGCTAAGTGCTCAAGTGAGTGCGGACCACACATTTTTATGTGCCATAGCAGATGAGCATTGCGGCCGCACATTTGAAACATCAAAATACCAACTCTCTGAAGTTTAAGCTTGTCAATGCGGAGGACGATCTTCGATTGGTTTCTAAGAATGATTGCCCAGGTTAAAGAGTTCGGACTGTACATGAAAATGTGTGGCCGCACTTGTCTCAGATTCTTTCTCATTTTGAATGGTATAAATAGAACATTAGGGATCATTTTACTCTTTTCCCACTTTAAACAAACACTATTGCCCTGCTAAGTTTTCTTGGAGATTTCAACTGTCCACACACAGAGTCACCTAGATTACCCACTCAGTGCATTCACTCTGTCTGGTATGCTTCAATTTCATATTAATTTTTTAAGTTAGTTTAATTTGTAGAATTTTTAGTTCTTTTTAGGCCATTTGTTATTAGAGTTCCTGGGTTAACTTGATACATGCTCTATGGGGACTGAGTTAGTGGAATTTCTTGCTTTTACAATGTTGCTATGACTATTTGTGCAAGAAATTGAAAAATCTTAGACTAAAAAAGTTGTCTGTTCATAATGGTTTGAATTCTGCGACCGCACTTGAATTGTGCGGTCCGCAGAAATGCATTTTTTAGATACTTATGTAAGGCAGGAATATGTGGCCGTATGTCAGATTGTGCGGACCGCAAATTTCCTCTTGCGGCCACAGATTAGGCTTTTCTCTGTCATCAGAGAGTCTTCACCCTTGAGACTCCAAGGTGCGGCCGCAAGTCAAAATGTACGGATCGCAGAAATCCTCTTGTGGCTGTAGATTTACCATTTCTCTGTCATCAGAGAGTTCACATTTTTGGGGACTTAGAAGTGCGGCCGCAATCTCAAATGTGACGACCACACTTCCCATCTATGGCCGCAGGTCAAATTGTGCGGACCGCAGATCCCTTATCTTGCAAACATGTCTCAACTGTACAACCTCACTGCGTCCTATGGTTTCTCCCTTACCTACATGTCTCCTATATGTGTTTGAACAATGATTGCAACTAAAAATCTCCTTTGCTTGCTACAAACAATGGTTCGATCAAGAGGTCGAGGCGGCTTCAAAGGGGAGAGGTGAATCTTCTAGGGCCGAGGCAAAAGTGCCTTGCCCCTTGTCCAGCCCAAGACAATAATAAAAAAACAACAGCCAGCAGAGGGAGAGGTGCAGACCTCTCCGAGTCTAGCTCCTACATCTCGTCTAGGGAAGTGTAGAGAGCAATTCAACCTCTATTCAAAATGAGCAGACAACCTCACAGTCGAGCCCGCACGGGAGATACCAGCTTTAAGACGAGCCATCTTCATCTTGCAGCACCTCCGAGGGATGGGAGAGTGCTAGCCAGGCTTCTGAGCCATCAGCTGCACCAGTCCTTGAGGCACCTGTTATACATGACATCCCCGATGATGGCAGAGGGGGAGATGCTATAGCTACAGGCCTTGAGAGATCAAAGAAGAAAGAGGTTTGGGAGGATTGTTTTGTCAGCCTGGATACCTTCACCAGTTTCCGTATGTGGTGGCCAATGAGGTCGCTAACTCTTGAGCAACAATTTCTATTGAAGGACTTGGAGAAATATAACCCAGCTATATTGAGACAGTTCAGGGCACGAAAGGGGTGGATGTGGTTCACCAAGAGGGTAGACGATGTCAAATAATACCTTGTCCGTGAATTCTATGCCAATGTGGCTCATATAAAGAAAGGGACAAAGGTAACCAAAGTATGCAACCTCAAATTAGATTGATCAGCATTCGCTAAATGCATATTTAGGCTTTGAAGATGTTGCGCCGAAAGAATATCTGGAGAAATGCGTACTGAAGGATGAAGTCCGACCTTGATTGGTTGAGATTCTAGCACCACTAGGGCCACCACCACCATGGATCACTGCTGGGGTTCCCATCCACCGGAACACTCTGAGTTTTGAGGTGACAGGTGGCAAACCTTTGTCTGTAGCAGACTGGATCCGAGCCAGAACAAGACTCACCTTCCTATCCCTCGGGTAGTGCTTGTGGCTTCCATCATGGCCGGTTACCCAATCAATGTGGGTGCCATGATATCGGCTAACATTTCAGTGATTGCACGACAGGACAACTCGCCCTACCCTTATCCCAATACTATCACAAAGTACCTCACTGATGCAAAGGTAGAGCCGAGGGATTTTGGCACCAAGTTGAAGGAAAAGAAACCCTTCGATTGGTATTTACTGATGGATGTGATCAGCCCAAAGAAGAAAGTTCAGCCTTCTACCACCACAGGCCAGTCTGATGAGCCATCGGTGGTAGCTTCTGAGGCAGCTGATCTTCCATCCACCTCTGCTGAGCCTTCTACTAGTGCCACATGTTATGCCTCCTCTATCATCTTAAGCTCCTATCAAAGCCACTGGAGTTGCTGTAACGCTAGTGCCGGTGCCCACAGTTTCCCTATCTGCTCTGCGAGTCTCCCAAACATTGGCGAATCTCAACAACTGGATGCAGACAACTACTTCTAAGCTGTCCAACTTGTCTAATATTGTCGCAGCGTAGTCCACTTCTCAGGCACCACAAGCTCCTACTGACATTGATGAGACACTAAATAAAATTTTGGAGAACCAGAAGATGATCATGGATACCTTGGTACAACACGGGTCGGTGATTGAGGAGCTGGAAAAGGAAGTAAAGAAGATGAGAAAGTCCTAGGTCAGCAAGAAATCAGTGGACAAGCTCCAAAGGGAGGTGATTAGACTTGCTACAGCTGGCGACCTTCCCTTTGACATGCTACTTGACCCGCACCGGTCCGCCCCAGATCCTTCAGCATTATCTGCACCAGTAGCACTAACTGGCCAGTCTGATAAGCCAGACCTTGCTGCCGACACTACTAAGGCAGTGCGTGAGATGTTCGCCAACCCAACCACGCCTAGATTTGATGATGATGAGATTCAGTTAGCTGATCCTGATGGAGATGACATTGCTAGGGACACCTAGATGTCCAAGGATCCATAGGGAGTTTTCTTCACCCTCTCCTCTTTTACTCTTATTTTGCTAAGCATTGGGGACATGCTTACTTTTTTTTTGGGGGG
>MCJB01033715.1:7232-43959 GCA_002018475.1 Nicotiana obtusifolia | reverse complement strand
GGGGGGGGGGGGGGTGGAGTTTATTTGACGTATTGGTACACTTTGATACATTTGGTCTGTAATAATTTGATTATGCTCTTTCTCTTCTTATTTGTATTTATATAGCTTCTCTCTCTTCTCTTATGTATATTTCTCTCTCTTTAGTAGTTTTTGCTTATTGGCTTCTTTATTTTCTCTATATTAGCAGTTGTTTTGCTAAGTAGCTTCTCTCTTTTCCGAAAGTATTGCTTTATGTTCCCGAAACTAATGAAAGTGTGCAAATTGCAGGAATGTTGGAAGTTTGGTCTCCCATGATGAAATCCGACTAAAAAAGGAGTATTCCGAATCACAAGGCAAGAAATGGGCGTAGAACTAAAGAAGTGCGGTCCGCAAAAGAAAGTGCGGACCGCAGAATTCAATCTGCAGCCGCAGATCAAGTGAAAGAGCCCAGTAGAAATTTGGACAATGTGCGGCCGCAGAACAAGGTCTGCACTAACAAATGATTCAAAGTTCAGAGAGTGTGCAAAAGACCAAGTCCTGAAGCCTTGCTGAAGTGCGGACCGCACAAGAATTGTGCAGTCGCAGAAGATGCTTTGCAGCCGCTATCCAGAATTGTGTGGCTGTAGAATCCAAGATCTTGCCAACTGAAGAAATCTGCGGACCGCACATGGAATTGTGCGGCTGCAGAACCTCCTGAGACGTATTTTTGTCAGCTAATTTTGGGCCACTATAAATAGACAAGTTTCACATTTTTAGGTCAAGTTTCGAAGTTTGAGCTGCTGTAGCCGTTATATTTTGCCATTTTAGAAAGTTTGTGACTATTTTAGTATTTAAACATTATATTTTATCATTTTAATCTTAGATTATGAGCTTAATTAGCATTTATTCTTTATTTTCTTCAATTCTCACTATGAGTAGCTAGATTCTTACTAGGATTGTTACCCAACCCTAGTGTGTATTATGGGTATTTAATTTAATGCTTGTTTATGATTGAGTGTTGATTATTTAGCTTAGTTTATGCTTCAATTTTAGAATTAATGGTTGCAAATATTGATTCATGCCTTTTTGACTTAGTCTCTACTTGAGAAAGAGGGACATTGTCTAGGATAACTTGGTTAACAAGGAATTGAGCTAATTAAACGTTTGATTGGCCTAATTAAAGGGTTCAAACTAGAGATAGTGAGAACCTGACTTGAGCTTATATAAATTATTTTGTTTGATAACCATTTGGACTTGAGAAAGCCAAATTGGGAAAAATCACTCTTTGACCGAGAGGTATTGAGTGGGTAACGTAGAGTTGAGAGCTATAATACACCCTAATCAACAAAGCAAGTATTAATGTATTTAACCCATTAGGCGAACACCTAGGTATGGTCGCATCCCTTGGCTTTTTAATTATTTGGAAAACACCAAAAACAATCATTAGCTTCTAGTTTCTTTTCTCAGCTTATAATTGCTAGAGTAAAATTAGAATTAGAAATCAAAACCTTTTGTGGAAGTGCAATTTAGTTATTCCATTCGCTTTCGTCAAGTGTATACTCCTGACACACCTAGTAACTCCTTGTGTAAATCGACCCAGATTCTTATTGGGTACTATTCTTCCAATTACCGTTTCCACTCACTATTGAGTGCGGATTTGACGTGGATCAGCGAGCAGCAATTTGACCTCGCTCGGCCAAAAACTGATCCCGCTCGGAGGTGAGTTTCTCTTTATCAAGGATCAACCTCTGAAGGCCCTCGGAAGCAAGGAAGTTAGCCTACAAAACAGAAGTACAAATTAAAAGCCCCGCCATAACAAAGATAGAAGGAACAACAGAGGGAACAAAGATCGTACAACTCTTGCGTTAGTGCAAGGCATTGTTCACCATACACTCTCCCGAAAGAGAATGTATTTTAGTCTTATTCTTTTCTGAAGCCAGAGGCTTCAGATAATTAGCAAGTTCCACCGGCCAGGACAGTAGATGGCACTCGATAGAAACCGAGAGGAAAACACTCCTCCTCCTCTGAGGATATTCAGAAGGGACAAATTACTTATATCCTAAATTCCCATGAACTAGGGACTGGGGTAGAGGGACATCCTCCTCTCAGACGATTACGTCCAGTGGAGATGATGTAGCAGTTGTTGATGGCGAAGAGGGAAATGACGCTGATGGCATTGTAGGTTAAGAACTGCGGCAAAAGCAGTGCTAGTTGTTGGTTGATCATCAACCGAAGACAGAAAAGACCCAGTACCCAGCCTCACGGTATCGAGAACGGCGACTGGGACTCAGAAGCGAGAATTGGCATCTTCCACTATATCGCATTCCCCTAGAGCGCTTGGACCTCGTCCTCGGTTGGCGTAACTAGCTCGACAGATTGAGCATTCTGTTGAGCTGATGAAGATCGTTGTCTTCTATGTAGAGAAGCCCCCTCATCACTGGCTCGTCCATCATCATTGATCACCATAATGTCTGGGGGCTCGGGCGCGACATTCTTCTCCTTTTTATTTTTGCCTCGACCGTGGAGGAACGTCACCTTTTTTGTTGCTTATTTTTCGTCCGAGGACTCCGAGAGGAAGCACTTGCACCGGAAGCATGTTTGATGACACTCGTTTGGGTGAAAGCCTCCTGCAGCAACCTCGCCGCATCACTAGAATCAGCCAAAATGTCCTCGTCGGGGACAGTAACAGAGCCTTGCGGAAGACCTGAATTCAATAGGAAAGAAAAATTAACCAGGTTTCCTATACGTATGGTAAAAACAAGATAATTTCAACCTACCATAATTTTTTGGCCTTCCACCCGTATTTCAGGGCCAATTCTTTCTACCGCGGGTCTCAGGCGTAGTGATGTCCAAAATCTTCTAGACCCACTGGTCCAAGCCTTCAACCCTTGATGGTGTCCACCGAGTTGCTGAAATAATGAACGGAGAAGGATGAGTAATAGCATGGGACAATCTTTAACTAGAAGAACAGAAATGCACTGAACTTACGAGTACGGTTCCATGATTCAGGAAAGGATAGAGTTGTGGCTGGGATGATGTCCCTGGTGGTAACTGCAACGAACCACTCCATCCATCCACGATCGTTGTCATCTTCCATAATGGTGAGAAAAGCATGGTAACCATGTTTGTTGAAGTTTATCATTCCCCCATGAAAAATCTTGGGGGAATAAAGGTTCATCAGTCGAGCTGGGGATAGCTCTTCCCCCTTCTCCTGGCATAGACGTCAAAGACATGCGACCATCCGCCATATAGAAGGGCTCATTTGTGCCAAGCAGACTTGGTAGCGGAAGCAAAACTCCAAGATAATGGAATCAAGCCCCCCGCTCAATGAGAACGGCCCAAAGTGAAGGGGTACGTGTAAACATACGTGAAACCTTTCTTGGAGAAGGTTACATGCTCCACTAGGTCAGGAGCGATGATGTTCAAATCTTGACAACCACAGTCTTCCTTCACAGCAGGGATGCTAGAAGGACGAATAGAAGAAGGATAACACCAACAACCCATGTGCGGGGGTTAGCAAAAGGGTACTTCTCTTCGAAGTCCTTAGTTTTAGTAAGCCTTCTGGGGATAATAGTGCTCACCGTAGGAGGAGCAGCGTCATCACTGTTTTCTTTATTCTTTGAAGAACTGGAATTTTTGGAAGAGGAGGCCATAATTATTAGAAACAAGTAAGGGTTTTCCTCTGAAGAAACAGATTAAAGGAAGGTGAAAACGAGTGTGAGTTGAGTAAAGAGGGTTTGAGAGAGTTTAGAAAATTATGAAGTGTAAAAAAAGAAGGTTGAAGCGTATAAGTAGAGGAATATGCGGCTAAAATTGTGGCCATGATTACCTCGAGAACCAGCAAAAGTGTTGCTGAATCGTAGGATGACGCGTGTTCGGGGCATTAAATGCGGAGAGACGTGCACCTAATCAAGCTTCAGAAACTTTTCAGAGGGGTTCTGAGAATTTCCTACCAAGAAAGGTGTTGGTATCTTCACCAACTTCCCGGTGACACAAGGATGTGCCCATCGGAAAGCAAGGGGACTATGTATAGGGTAAAATATGTTCATATTAAATGCTCGCATAATAAAGCGACTTGTGGAGCCGAACGCAGATGGAAAGCGAGAAAAATGGTAATCAAGTCCCAGGGAAGCAATCTCATTTTGTTCCCGAAGAGAATGTTGCTCACAAAGACAAAGTAAATATCTGTCACCCGGTAATATTTAATGAAGAATATTCTATAGCATTAAGTACATAGCTCGTTGCAGATAATATGGCATTCATAGCATACCGTTACACATTCTTCAATGGACCCTATAATATTCATTTAAGAGGGGCTTGATCTTAGGACCTTGTTCTCTAGGAGCAACTATAAATAGTGAGTTCAACAACCATTATAAGAGACACGAATTTTCTGACAAGCTTATGCTATATACTGTTTAAAGCTCAATAATATTTTATCTTCTTGCTTATTAATATCGTTACTACTGCCTCTGGAATCATTGATCCCAGAACCAAGATTTCTGTTGTCTTATCTCAATTTCAACGCTAAGTCTTACATTCTTATTTAATTTATTCATCATTTTGGGATCAAATCGATTCACTTATCTATAAACCACGTATAAATTCAACTGTACCGTTTTACGGGTAAACATATATTTGTGTGTGTGTTATGACATGTGTAAGACCATAAATTTCAAATATAGTCCTTTTTTATTAAAATCGTGGTGAACTAAACTATGTTAAATAAGTTGGAATTAAAACGGTAATTTTTGTTATGAAAAAATAAAAGAGAAAAGTAGAGAGAGAATTCTTATTGATTTGGATTGAATTACAATGCAATAGAACCACTCTATTTATAGAAAAAAGTTACTTAGCCACAAAGTAACAAACTCTAAAATCGCTATAAAATTCACTGTAAATAAAATACTATTTATAACACTTTCCCTTGAGTGTCTATTCAACAAATAACGTGCCTCGTTAAAACCTTAATTAAAATAATGCCCAGTAGAAAAAAATTCTAGTGATGGAAAAAGAGTACATATATCTAACAATATGCGTTTTGGTTGCCTCATTAAAAACCTTGAAAGAAAAACTCAGTGGGACAACATCTTGTAAGGAAAAAAGAGTACAACACGCATTAACTCCCCTTGATGAGACAATCAATTAACATCTTTGAGCCTTCATACTATAATCTTGTGTACCATCTTCAAAAGATCGTTGGTAGAGATTTGATAAACAAATCAGCCATATTAACTTGAATGAATATGTTGCACCTTAAAATCATCATTCTTGATATATATGTAATGTCTTCCTCGGAGGTGCTTCTAAGATCATCGAATAAGTTGTTTGAAGACAAGAGGTTTATAGGGTATGGTATGCCAAAATGGACTGATCCCTTGAACTATTTGGCATATGCTGATGATACAATCATTTTTGCTTCTGCCGATTCATATTCTTTGGGTAAAGTGGTTGAAGTCCTCATACTGTATGAACAAATATATGGCCAGTTGATCAACAAGACAAAGAGCTCATATTACATGCATGTTAATCTGGCAGGAGAGCTGTTTAATACTGTAGGTGCTATAATTGGATTTCAAAGAGGTAAGTTCTCATTTACTTACCTAGGGTATCCAATATTTTACAAAAGGAGGAGGAAATACTACTACAGGGATCTCTTTAAGAAAGTGAAGGCAAAACTACACTCTTGGAAAGGGAAGTTACTGTCATTTGGAGGAAAGGCAACACTCATATCTAGTGTGCTTCAAAGCTTGCCTACTCATATTTTGTCTGTATTGGACCCTCCTGATAACATACTAGAGCATTTGCATAAGATATTTGCTAGCTTCTTTTGGAGTACTAAAGAGGAAGGTAGGAGCAAGCACTGGACCAAGTGGCAAAACTTATGTCTTCATAAAGAAGAAGGGGGACTAGGGTTTAGATCTTTATTTGATGTGTCCAAAACCTTGTTTGCTAAGCTGTGGTGGAGGTTTAGGACATCTAAATCTTTATGGTCTAACTTCACGTGGAATAAATACTGTAAGAAAGAACTACCTAGTATGGTACAATTCAGAGAAGGATCACATGTGTAGAGGAAACTGTTAGAGGTAAGAGAAGAGGTGGAACATGAAATTTTGTGGGAGATGAATAGAGAATCCACTAATGTTTGGCATGAGAATTGGACTGGAATTGGAGCTTTGTTTCATGTAGTACCCTCCAGAGTTCAATATCAATGAAGAATTACAAGAGGTGGCAGACTTGAGAACTGAAGAAGGATGGAATGATCAACTGCTGAATCAATCTTTTCCATAAGAAATTGCTGAACATATAAGGAAAGAGGTATACTTTCACAACTCGGATGAGTTTTGGGACACACCTAGGTGGATGCCTCCAGCCTCGGGTAAGTTTACAGTCAGTAGTGCATGGCAAATCCTGAGGCATAGGGCTCTTACAAATCCAGAATACAAACTACTATGGACTAAAGGATTACCTTTCAAAATATCCTTCTTTCTTTGGAGATTATGGAAAGGAAAGGTACCAACAGATGATCTATTAAGGAGAGGTGGATACTTCACTGTCTCTAAGTGTTGGTGTTGTCTACCACCACAAGAGGAAACATTTTGGCATATCTTCCTCACAAATCCTACTTCTTCTAGGGTGTGGAAGGTATTCTTGCAGGCTGCAGGTGTGGTGGTGAACATGGAACAAATTCATCAGGTGATTATCGCATAATGGAGTGCTAATTATTGTGCTAAACTCAAACCAATGTTTCAAGCTGCTCCAGCTATTATTTCCTGGGAACTTTGGAACAGGAGGAACACTATGAAGCATGGGGGTGTTGTCTTTTTTAATAGGGCGGTGCATGAGGTTAACAAAACTCTACATTACTTTTCAAGAGTAAGGTATACTCTTGGCTACCAAATATCCCTCTACTTTGGCCAGATATGGTTCGATTCTTTGAAGGGTATAAGCCTTATGTTGTCACTAAAAGAGTTACTTAGCAGTTGCCTTATGATGGGTGGTTCAAATGCAATACTGATGGTGCTTCAAGAGGTAACCCTGGGCCAAGTTCTTATGGTTTTTGTGTGAGGGATTGTGCTGGAGATTTGGTGTATGCGCAGGCAGAAGAGATAGGGTTGTCAACTAATATAGTACCTGAGGTAAAGGCAATTGTGGAAGGGCTCTCTTATTGTGTTGATATGCAACTGCATCCTCTCATCACTGAGACTAACTCATTGGTGATGAAGAGGATTATTGATGGTGAATGGGATGTACCTTGGTGTATAGGGAATGAAGTGAAGAAGATTAAGGAGATGAAGGATCAATCCAATGTGATGTTTCAACATGTTCTAAGGGAGGGGAATGATATGTCAGACTTTTTAGATAACCTTGTATTTTCTTTTGTAGGTACAATCACATTCCAATCATTCAATGAATTGCCTAGTGCAAGAAAGACACTAATAAACCTAGACAAGGCCCAAATCCCTAATTTTAGGGTTAGGGTTGAAGGAGAAGAGCACCTAATTGATGACTATTATCATATGCATGTTGCCTGCCTCTGATTGCTTCACTATTGTTTTCCTCTGTATAGGGTCAGGCTATCATCCAGTGGTATTAGCATGGAAACATGCTCAGCCTGGAGGTGGTTGGACACTGTATGGAATTCCTACTATAGGCAGGCAGTTCTTTAGGTTATACACAACGCTACGAGGTGAAATACTCCTAACATATTGGTACATCTTGTTGACTGTCATTGGACACAGTTTTGGGCATTGGGCACTATTGGACATACAGGTAATATCACAGGTTTGCCCTAAGGTACTCAACCATGAGGGTTTTGGATTGCAAAGACTGACTTTGTTGGATTGTTTTAGATAGCCTAAGTGTTGTATGGGGCTATATAATTACTCAGTGGTATTAGCATTGTATAATGCTAATTCTTGGGATGGTATGACACCATATGGGAAGGTGATGTTCTTTTTGTTTTGGTTTATGGCTAACCCTAGGAGTGCAACTGTTCTTGTGTTTGAATTTGATTGCGCACAACTAGATTACAAAATATATTAGCTCTTGTTGGTGAAGGCTGTCTCATGCTTCTTCTTGCTGGAACTCCCATCTAGCTACAGATTCCTCATTATTGCATTGAAGATGTCCTATATGTTATGGTGTAGTTGTTCTATATTTATTCATGCCCTGTCTTTTGGATTGCAAAAACTGGCGCCTGGTGAGTGCTTTGTAGGTGCTACTTGGAGTTTTTTGCAACTGGCGTGCGGATACATATGCACCATTGTCAGCTGGAAATCTTTGGTTAAAGATTATGTAATAGTTCGCTTACATTATTCATAATACCACTTGTAATAGTTAGCTCTAGCATGCTGCTTTCACTTTTTAGTTGGACAAATTGTAAGACTTGGACCCAGTTTGGGATTTTTTATATATATAGTAGCTGCTAAGCACATAGCCTGGTAGTATATTTGCTAAAAAATGTGCAATTTATGCACATATATATCTTGCTATAATTATAAGCATGATAGTGTGACAACGAGAATTTTTACCTCTATGGAGATATCGAAAAGCTATTTCACGATATTATGCCTTGTCCATATCTAGCTTGATCACAACATTAGCATGCTTCCCCCTCAGCCTTATATCAGTAATAATCTCCTGTGTGAGCAATATGTTTTTAAATATACTTTTTCCCTTCACAAATCCAGACGGAATGGAGGAGATCAAATATGGAAGAATCTTTTCCAATCTATCATGTAATACCCTAGAGATCACCTTATTTATGAAGTTACTTAGACTTATAGGTCTTAAGTTTGAGAATGTTTATACCTATGGTTTCTTAGGCAACAACACTAGGTTAGTGTGTGTTATTGATTTAGGCAATGATGCACCCCCAAAGAACTCCTACAGTAACTTGAAGATGTCTTCACCTATAATGTCCCAACATTCTTGATAGAACATTCCAGTAAAACCATCAGGGCCACTGGAACTATCACCACTCAATGCAAATACTGCTCCCTTAACTTCTTCTATGGCAGGAAACTTACAAAGCTCCGAGTTCTGATCCATGGTCACCATAGTAGGAACATTATTGTGTAGTTCAAAGCTTGTAGCATCCCTTCTTGTGTGAATTGTTTTTGAAAAAACTCCACTGCAGCATCAGCCATAAGATCTTGAGATTCAAGCCAAACACCATCACCATTCTGTATTCTTTTGAGCTGCAGCTTCTGCCTCTTGTCATTCACATGATTGTGAAAGAACCTTGTGTTTCTATCACGTTCAGCAAACCAGTTCATGTTTGCGTTTTGTTTCTAGTACTACTCCTCAATGCTTAGATACTTCTTCAGTTCAACTTGTGCCTTTTGAAGCACAATCCTATTCTTAATTTTTGGCTCCTCTTCGAATAGCATCTCTTTAACCCTGACAATATCCTCCCTAATAGCAAGCTGCTTGAAGATATCACCATATGTAAGTTTACTCCATTGAGATAGGACAGTCTTTACTTTCTTCAACTTTTGTTTTAACATTAGGAGGATCTCCAATGAAGTCTGCCACCCAATTCTGCCTTACAACATCCTTGAATTTATTATGCTTGGTCCAGAAATTGAGGAACTTGAAAGGTTTAACAAACTGCATATCATCTTCCACACAACTCATCAACAAAATGGCATCACCAGATCCAGTCCTTATAAGGTGCTCATCCTCAATATTTAGGAAAAGATTCTGGAAAGGAAGATTGACAAAAATTCTGTCTAACCTCTTAAAAATGCATTCTACATTTGGTCTGCCATTCCACCAAGTGAAAGGACTCGCTTTGTATCCAAGATCAAACAATCCACAAGAGTTTACACAAAAGGCAAAATCTTCATACTCAGGTGGATACACTGGCAAACCTCCTATATTCTTATATTCATGTAGTACAACATTAAAATCTCCTCCAACAACCCAAGGACACTCCATATCACTAGCTAAATAGTACAAGTTGTCCCATAATTCAAGTCTTTTAAGAGCTGAACATTTAGCACACACAAAGGTAGTCATGATGTGTTTGCCAATGTCCTGCTGGTACACCCTAATAGTAACTTGCTGCTCAATGTCTATTAACAACTCCCATTCAATTATAGCATCAAAGAACAACCGCATTTTACTATTAATGTTTGACATAAAAACATCCATACCCAATCTCCTCCTATACCTCTGAATGTCTACAATTCTGAAAAGGCTTCATTGCAACAATGACGAAACCATGTTCTCTTTGCATATTAGTCACCCTCTGAAAAGTCTGCTGTGTATTCACAGACCTTATGTTCTAAATTAGATATTTGATCATCATTTAGTTTGTGAGACTACCCTTCTGGGCAAGATTCTTTTAGGTTGAGGATTCTCTTTGTTTTGACCTTATTTCTTTCCCTTCTTACGACTCTTATCACCAGCCCTAGATGACAAATTAGTTTCCCTCGCTACTGCTTTAAAATTTCCAGTTGTGGACTCATCATCGCCTTCATCCTCAAACTCTTTATGATCCACCATAGCCTGCTGAACCTCCACTGGTGTAGCATTATGCGTGTCAAGATCATGTAACACTTGAATCGGTGACTTAGAAGGAATATTGAACTGAATTTGCAATGGCTGCCCAGTTCTAGAAGCACAAGCCATGTGACTTGGCTCAATAGCACTTACTGCTTATGCCACAATGGCATGTTGAAATTGCTCTCCATTTTTCTCCTTCATTACCATAGCATTTTGATCTCCAGCCCCCAAAGATTCCTACAACATCTTGAATTGCAAAGCATAGATAGAGTTCAGGCTAGGGTATACTGTAGCTGTTTCTGCAAGTTACTGTTCCATTGGGATCAAGAGCTTTGCCACCACTGTCTGATGATCTAGACTCACTATATCATGTAATATCTCCACATCTACATCACCAACCTTCTTCCTGGCTAAAACATCTACCAGAACACCTTTAACATTAGATAAAACCTTCCCAGTTGCACTAGGGTTTACTGTTCCATTGCCATGCTTCTTTGTTGAAGATGCTGCACTTGTTCCTCCAGTTTTTCCAGCTTCTTTTCATGCTCCTTTATCGACTCCAGCTAGTAGTTTAGCTTGTTGATCATTAGAGTCAAAATTACGTTCAACCCTAGTTTTTAAGCTAGGGTTTACTGTAGCATCTTCCTGACATGCCTGCTTTTCCTGTGCATTATCCCTTTGAGGTGTGGCATTGTCATCATAGTTAGCTCCAGAATTCTCCTCCATTAGCTCAACTTCATCACTCCACAATGCAGTTCCATCGTTTGTAGCTCTAGTTGAATCAGCTGCCCTATAATCACTTCCCATTGTTTGTGGGAGGATTTTTTGACATGAGTAGTTGGTTGTCACATTAATTGCATATTTAGGAGCACCAAATACCCTTTTTACCCAATCCACCGTCCTTTCCTTTTGTGTATCCACCCCAGTCCCTGTAGCACTAGGATTAGGGTTAAGCTCTTTTGCCGTTACAATAGTATTCCCATTTACTTTTGGATTTGGACTAGATTTTTTCCATTCTCCAGTTGCTTCTTCTCCTTCTCCTTCTCCTTGTTGGTTTCATTTATCATTTGCTGCTTCTCCTTATCCTTAATAGTACCATCTTCTTTTCTACTCGTAATTTGTAAAACTGGTGGTTCAATTTCCTCAACTTCAAGCGTATCAAATTTGTTTTTAGTAGCAACTACCTCAGCCTTGTTCTTCCCCTTCTCATTGTCAACTTCCCGCTCCTTTGTATTTTCAATAATGTGGCCTCTATTATCTCTTTGATACTTAATTTGTCTCCTTTACATCCGCTCCTGCTTGGCAGGATTTGAAATCGGCTTACCCAACACCTTACCACTCGAAAGAAATTTAGTCGATGCAGCTGCAGTACCAACTACTTCCTTCCCATTACCCTAATCCTCTACAGCTTCATCATACCTCTTATGCAACTCAGGATGAATTACCCAGCAATCAAGCTCATTGAATCCTTGCTTCTTACAAGTCTTATAATACTTTGGCATGTAGTCGTATTTAATTTTGATCCACTTAAACTAATTAGGTCCAGACTCATCTTCCTCCTCTACAATTTTAATTCTTTGAGGAAACTTAGATAATAAATTAACCTCAACCTTCACCTTTGCAAAGCTAGGTCTAGTACCATTTTGAGTTGCAAAATCAACATGTAATGGATTACCAACTGCACTTGCCCAGGAAAAAACAAACTCCTTACCAAAGAAGTTAGGTGGTAATTTTGGAAAACTGATCCAAACTACAACAATTGGTGTTTCTTCTTCAGGCTTCCACCATGGGTTCCACTTCATGCACCTCATTTGCCACATCTTACCTTGAGCTTTCAAGTAGAATGCAGGCTTCGAAAGAAGATGAACATAATCCTCCATTAACGACAGTCGTATCAACACATGATTATCTTCAATTAGGCCTATAGAACAGGCTCCCATAAGTTCATATTGAAGGGGAATTACTTTACGTAGTTCACTAATCACAGGCTTCCCATAAAAAATTTACCAAGAACTGCCAACTATAGACCTTGTTGCATGATCGATTGCTTTACTTTCTTGTTTCTTCCACCTGATTATAGGCTCCCCATGTAAAAACTCAACATGTTTTATATGAAGTTTGGCTAGGGTTTGCATGGGCGCATTCAGTGCTTTAGGTTGTAATAATTGAGCATAATTTTGGAGTGGGTTAGGGTTGCTAGATGTTGTTTGGGGCTGTAGGGATGGTAGGGACGACTGACCAGCCTAATGAGGAGGCTGGCCAGTGGCCGGAGAAGCCATGAATGGCCTTCGAGGGCTTCGAGTTTCTGTCCTCGCAATCGCCAGTCGCCAGAGCTTCTCTCTCCTCATGTGTAAATCAATGGGTTTTGCATAAATTGCAATTAGGATGTGATACTTCAGGACTAAAAATTATATATGTTTTAAGCAATTTAAATTCTTCAGGGATTGTCATATAAGTTAAGCCATATAAGCCATATAATCCATATAAATAGGCTTTAGATGCATATAAAGTGTTCATGTCATGCTAGACATATAAGATAGATAAAATTAATTACACACACCATTGACTTTATACTTTCAAGTGTTTGAACTGCAGGTCCAAAACTACATGTCTTTCGTATGAAACCAATTCTACTTGAATTGTTTGTCCGTACTTAAGATCCTCATTTATATTTAGCATTATTATAGACGTAGTCGACGAACATTTTATATCGGTTCCAACCTCTCTATTTTCAATAAGACATAATATAGAGATCTCTTCGTTCATATTTTCAGGTACCTGAACCTCTCCTAAGATTTTATGAAATGTTATGTCATGTGATTTTCAAGATCACTTTCCTCCTTATTATGATCATTTTGATCATTTGCTCGTCTTTTTTAATCAAGAATTTTATTTGAAATCGATCTGTTTATACGCTTTAAGCGTACCATAAACTTTGTCCTTTCAAGACTTATTCTGATAGGAATACTTAAAGTGAGAATATAGTTACTTTCTTTAGATCAACAAATGTATTTGGCATGCTTTGCAATATATTGCAAATAAATTATCTTTTTATGATCTTCAAGTTCATATTGTCTTATTCGAGGATCTAAATGAACAAATGATAATTCATTCCACGTAACTTTTTTCTCAATTGTTTATCATCTCTCCCCCTCATGTTAGAAAAACTAACTTGCTTCCTCAACTACAAGAAAGAAGACAATTCGCAACAACAATTTTTGTTTGCCATATATTCAATGTTGTTGCCAAAAATATTTTTGGCAGCGACAAAGAAGTCGTTGCACTCATGTCACGACCCAATTTTCCTGCGTAGGATGTCGTGATGGCACTTAGTTTATAAGATTAGGTAGGCCTATCATACATGAAGAATTTAACTAAAATAGTAACAAACTTTCCATTCAACCAATAGCTATCATAAAAGGACTCCTAACACAACTGAACATAACTCCAAAAATCTGATGATACCGAGTCACAAGCTCTACACGAGTGTACTGAACATCCCTGTACAACAGTATCTATAAAAAGGAAAATAAAATAGAACTAGATAGAGGGTGACTCTGAGGACTGCGGACGCCGGCATGTATACCTTGAAGTCTCCGATCCAAGCTTGGCTCACTGATGCCTAGGCTGGTATGAAGTACCTAGATCTGCGCAAAAAGATGTGCAGAAGCGTAATATGAGTACACCACAACAGTACCTAGTAAGTGTCAAGCCTAACCTCGGTAGAGTAGTGACGAGGTCGGATCAAGACACCTAGTGGAAAAATTAAAGCAACTGAGCAGGTATAGTATAGTATGATAATAAAAGCAAGGGAAATGATACAAGTAAGAAATATAACAAGAATAGCTACACTAAGACTAAGGCAATTAAGACATCACAGAAGAAACACATAATAAGAATGCCAAGGTAATGATGCGAACAAAATACAAGTGATGTAAACGAAAGGTATCAGCAAGAATCACTACCGAGGTACCGCCTCGTAGTCTCATTTTTCAAATCAAATCGCAATCTTTCCTTATATCACTGCAAGAGCCTTACATTTAGTTTTTGAAAATCATTTTTCTGAAATAGCTACCCGTATTTTAGCCCACCTTATCACACCGCGTGGCTTCAAGTAGTTCCCTTACTAGCAACATGCGTATCAAGCCCATCTTATTTCACCGCATGCGTTTCAACCCTAATTCTTATACCACCGCATGCGTATCAATATCACAACATATCACAAATTGTACCTCAAGTTCTCAATGATATTGGGAATTTTGACTATTTATTAGTGCCTTTTAGCTTTCGTTTTAGTCCAAAAGCGTTTAATTGTGTTCCCAAAAACTGATGAAATGTGCTTAATTGCAGAAATATTGGAAGATGATCTTCGAGATGAAATCCAACTCAAGAAGGAGTAATCTAAACTCAAGGACAAAAAAAGGCACAAAAGCCAGAAGTGTGGACCGTAGAATATCATCTGCGGCCGCAGGTGATGAAGGAAAATCCATTAGAAACTGGTGCAAGATGCGGTCTGTACATGAATTGTGCGGCCGCAAAAGCTGGGTTAGAGCAAAGTTCAGAGAATCTGCATCAAGTCCAGCAAAAGTGCAGACCGCACAATTATTGCGTGGCCGCAGAAGAAGAGTTGTGCGGCCGCACATGTAAAAGTGCGGACTGTAGAAGAGCAAGGTGCGGCCTCACATGTAAAAGTGCGGATCGCAGAAAGAGTGCAGTGCGGCTGCAATTTAGAATTATGTAGACAATCCTGTCAAGCTTAAGAAAAGTGCGGACCACACATGGAATTGTGCGGCCGTATAACCTTTGAAAGGGCATTTTTGTCCAAAATTTTCAGCCCTGTATAAATAAACAAGTTTCACATTTTAGGTTAACTTTTGATATCAGCAGCTACAGTAGCCGCTTCTCTTTACTTCTTTTAGCAGTTTTTCATTGAGCTATTTTAACATAAATTTTATCATTTCAATCTTGCAATATGAGTTTAATTATCATTTCTTCTTCTTTTTCTTCAATTTCAAGCATGAGTAGCTAGATTTTCACTAGGGTTGTGAACCAACCCTAGTATGTAAACTTAATGGGTGTTTGATATATTGCTTGTTTATGGTTGAGTGTTTATCATTTAGCCTTATTCTTGCTTTAATTTATGGAATTAACGGTTGCAAATATTAGTTCATGCCTATTTGACTTGGTCTCTACTTGAGAAGGAGAGACTTAGTCTAGGAAAACTTGGCTAACAAGAAATTGGGTCAATCGAGAGATTGATAAGCCCAATTAAAGGGTTGAACCTAGAGATAGTAACAACTCTACTTGAGCTTTTATCAACCGTTTTGTTCAATACCCATTTGGACTTGAGAAAGCCAAATTGGGCAAAATCACTCTCTGACCGAGAGGTATTGAGTGGGTAATTAAGTGTTGATAGCTATAATACACCCCGACCAATAAAACAAGCTTTAAAGTTTATATTCCATTAGGGAAACACCTAGGTGAAGGTCATGGCTTTTTACAACAATTGAAAAACAACAGAAACAGTCTTCTAGTTTTATTTCTTAAATTGAAAATGTAGTTTAAATTAGATTTTAAAACAAATCAATTTTGCAGAAGTGCAGATTTAGATATACAAACTCACATGCTACGATATATACTACTAACTCCCACTCTTATAGCTCCGTGGGGAATTCGACCCCCACTCTTGTTGGGTATTATTATTGCATCGATCATTTTCATAACCTCGAATAGAGGAGTGAAATTGGACGAGATCAATTTTTGGCGCCGTTGCCGGGGAGCTAAAAATGGTGTTAGCTATATATTTAGGTGTGTTTTTAGAATATCTTCTTTTCCTTCCTCTTTACTAACGTGTGAGTATTATAGGTGAAATCATGGCAAACAACAAGCTCGGAACGTAGCTTTGGGGGATGTGGACATGGAGGATATCAAATGGATAAGGTCCTTCTTGAACCTCAAGCTAACAGACGAGGTGGAGTGCCTCAAGGCAATGTTCCTGTTCCACCCCCACCTCCACCATGAGCGGCTCACACCGGGTGTTGCCGAATGAAGGGTATGCAAGTGCTATAGTCCCTCCTCATATTAGGGCGGACAACTTCCAAATAACCAACGTGATGCTCACTTTGCTCGAGCAACAGAAGGTTCTTTATTGGTGCATCAGATCAAAATGCATATAAACACTTGAAGGGGTTCGTCGATATGTGTTGTGGGAGCAAACAAACAAATGTCTCCGAGGATTCTTTGAGGCTAAGGCTTTTTCCCTTCTCTCTACAGGGGAAAGCTTTAGATTGGTTGGAACATTTGCCAAATCATTCCATTCATACTTGGGATGAACTAGCGGAGAAATGTATTTCTAAGTACTTCTCTCCCGGGCACATGGCTATTCTTGGGGATGAAATTCTAGCATTTAAGCAAGAGCACAATGAACCACTACACGAGATATGAGAAAGGTATAAAACAGTGGTGAAAGAGTGCCCCAACAACGATATGACGGAGAACATGATTCAACAAACTTTCTATCGGGGGATCAATACCACCAACCAATGTATAGTGAATCAACTTGCTAGTAGGAACTTCATAACTATGCCTTATGCGGAGGCGTGTGATATTTTGGATGAGATGGCGGATACTTCATCGGTGTGGCAATCTAGAGCCAATGTTCCTCAAGGTGACCCCAATGTGATTCTTTTTCATAAAGAGTTACATGACCATGGACAAGTCATAACTGAGTTGACGACCACCAAGAACCAATTGGCAAAGGCTCAACTTTAACAAGTGCAAAACCCGAGGCAAGTCAATGCTATGGAGGGAGTCAATACAATGGTGAAAAAGCAAAGAACAAGAAGTCCAAGTGCAACAAAGAGTGGACAATTTTGTGCAAGATGATAGTGGATTTGATCAAGGTGATTCTTACAATGACCAAGAAGAAGAGGTCCAATATGTGAACATTTTCCAAGGGCAAATAAACAACTTCCAAGGCCCTAGTCAACAACAATGGAGACCTTCAAACAATCAAGGCAATTGGAATTGTCAAAATCAAGGTAATTGGAATGGTGGAAACAATCAAGGCAATTGGAATAACAACAATCAAGGCAATTGGAGTAGAAGCAACAACCAAGGGAATTGGCATAATAATAATAACCAAGGAAATTAGGGAGGCAACAACCAAGGCAGGTGGAACAACAATCAAAAAAATTGAGGGTCGGGTTTTCAAAGGCCCCCGATGTTTCAACAACCGAGCAACACACCCCCTTATCCTTCCCAGGCTCCTAGTTCGTCCAACAATGAAATGGGCCGTATCGAGAACATGTTCAAGCAAATGATGGACAAGAATGCCGATTCTAATGCCCAACTTGCTTCACACAACACATTGATCCGCAATCTAGAGGTGCAAATGGGTCAAATCTCTCAAGCGTTAAATTCTCGTCCTAAGGGGCACTACCAAGTGACACGATGGTGAACCCGAAGGGTGGGAACAATACGACGCATGCCATGGCCGTTACTACAAGAAATGGAAGAGGTGGGAATGCACCCACCTCAAGTCAAAGGCAACTTGTGGATGATGAGCAAGTGGTAGAAGAAGAGGAGATCCCAACCAATGTAGTTCAAGCTAATGATAAAATGTAGATTGATATTGATGACATGATGGAAGAGACTCAAGAGGAAGTGAACCCGTCTAGGGAGCATGTGATTAACATAAAACCAGTAGTGCAAAAGGCTAAGGCACCATTGCCTAAGCCACCTCCTCCATATCCTCAGCTCGGCAAGAAAAATGGTGAGAATCAGTTCAAAAAATTATTGATATCCATCTCATATATATGATAAAGGAAGCAGGCTGTTTTTAGTTATTTTTGCTTTTTCTTTTGTTTTTTTTCCTGGGGGTCTAATATGAGATGTATAACGTGCTCATACTCATCCATTAGGATGTTCCCAACAGTTCATTATCTAATGGATCTTTCCGTTTTAATACTCTATCCGAGATCTCGATAAATGTGCCATTAGTTGAAGCCTTGGAGCAAATGTCCAGTTATGCAAATTTTATGAAGGACTTGGTGACAAAGAAGCAGTCGATGAATTTTGAAACTATCAAAGTCACTCACCATGTGAGTGCAATTGTGCATTCGATGGCTCCTAAGTTGGAAGATCCCGGTGCTTTCACAATCCCTTACACCATTGGAAGACCGAGTTTGCCATAGCTCTTTGTGATCTTGGGGCGAGTATCAATTGGATGCCCTATTCGATTTTCAAGACCTTGGGAATTGGGCAACCAAGACCTACATCTATGAGATTACAAATGGCCGATCGTACGATGAAGAGACCGTTAGGGGTAATTGAAGATGTATTGGTTCGTGTTGATAAGTTTATTCTCCCGGCGGATTTTGTTATTCTTGATTGTGAAGTGGACTATGAGGTGCCGATTATTCTTGGAAGACCTTTCCTTGCCACGGGCAAGGCTCTTGTTGATAGGTAAGCCAGAGAACTCACTTTTCGGGTGGGTGATGAAAAGGTAGTGTTCCACGTGTGCAAATCTATGAGGCAACCGAATAGCAATAAAGTGTGTTCATCCGTGGACTTGGTAACCAAAGTGATTATTGATGATACAAGTTCCACGATTAATGTGGGTGATATGTTGGAGGCCGTCTTGCTCAAGTTTGATGATGACGAGATGGATGGCTTCATGGAATGTGTTAATTCTTTGCAAGGAATGGGGCCGTACAACTACGCTCACCAAAAACTTTCCTTGGATCTTGAGAATAGAAAAACTCCTCCTACAAAGCCTTCAATTAAAAAGCCTCCGATCTTGGAATTGAAGCCATTGCTTCCACATCTCAGGTATGAATTCCTTGGCTCGTGTTCTATTTTACCGGTTATTCTTTCCTCTTGCTTTACTAACATGCAGGTTGATTCTACATTAGTGGTGCTCCAGAAGAGGAAGAAAGTTGTTAGGTGGACTTTGGCGGATATTCGAGGAATAAGCCCTGCATTTTGCATGCACAAGATTAACTTGGAGAAATATGCCAAACACTCCATTGAACATCAAAGGAGACTCAATGAAGCCATGCAAGACGTGGTCAAAAAGGAGATTATCAAATGGTTGGATGTCGAGGTGGTCTACCCTATTTCCAATAGTTCGTGGACTTCTCCGGTGCAATGTGTCCCGAAAATGGGGGGCATAACAGTGGTCACTTATGACAAGAACAAGTTGATTCCCACAAGAAATGGTGATCGGGTGGAGAGTGTGTATGGACTATCGGAAGCTAAACAAAGTCACAAGGAAAGACCATTTTCCACTCCCCTTCCTTGACCAAATGCCTGATAGGTTGGCCGGCCGTTCTTTCTATTGCTTTCTAGATGGATATTCAGGCTACAACCAAATCCTTATAGCCCCAAAAGATCAAGAGAAAACAACTTTCACTTGTCCCTATAGCACTTTCGCTTTCAAGCAGATGCCATTTGACTTACGCAATGCACCGGTCACTTTTCAACGGTGTATGATGGAGATCATTACGGGTATGGTAGAAGACTACCTTGAAGTCTTCATGGATGATTTCTCGATAGTCGGGGATTCCTTTGATGATTGCTTTGCAAATCTGGATAAAGTATTGGCAAGGTGTGAAGAAACGAACTTGGTGCTAAATTGGGAGAAATGCCATTTTATGGTCGAGGAAGGGATTGTCCTTGGCCACAAAATTTCAAAGAATGGCATAGAGGTCGACAAGGCAAAGATAGAGGTGATTTCTAAAACACCTCCAACTTCAGTGAAAGGCATGAGAAGTTTCTTGGGTCACGCGGGGTTCTACCGGCGCTTCATAAAGGATTTTTCTAAAGTGGTAAACCCATTGTGCAAGCTCTTAGAGAAATATTCTAAGTTTCACTTCAATGATGATTGCATGAGAGCTTTTGAATTGCTAAAGTTCAAGTTGACAACAACTCCCATTATCACCGCTACTAATTTGAGTATTCCTTTTGAGCTCATATGCGATGCTAGTGATGTAGCGGTTGGAGCAGTTTTGGGGCAACGTATCAACAAGATTTTTTATTGGGTCTACTGTGCTAGTAAGACCATGAATGATGCCCAAGTCAATTACACCGTTGTAGAGAAAGAGCTCCTTGCCATTGTGTTTGCAATTGAGAAGTTCCGCCCATACTTGATAGGTGCAAAGGTTATTGTTCATATGGATCATGAGGCACTTCGCTATCTTATGAGCAAGAAAGATTCAAAAGCTAGGTTGATGAGATGGGTTCTATTGCAAGAGTTTGATATTGTCATCTAAGATCGAAAAGGGAGTGAAAATCAAGTGGCGGACCACTTGTCTCGTTTGGAGGAGGAGGGGAAGCCGCATGATAGCCTTGAAATCAATGACTCCTTCCCTGACAAGCAACTCTTGGCTATTTCAATGAAGGAGGTACCATGGTTCGCCGATCTAGAAAACTTCCTTGTATGTGGAATCATCCTGGATGAGTTCTCCTCAAATCAAAGGAAGAAGCTCAAACGGGATTGTCAAGATTATCATTGGGACGAGCCTTACCTCTTCCGGATTTGCACGGATGGGGTAATTAGAAGATGTGTACCGGATAAAGAGCAAAATGTTATTCTTGAGGCTTGCTATTCTTCGCCTTATGGTGGTCACCATCGCGGAGCAAGAACGGTGGCTAAAGTGCTAAGTTGTGGTTTCTATTGGACCACTCTCTACAAAGATGCAAGTGATATGGTAAAAAGATTTGATGAATGCCAACGGGCCGGTGGAATCTCGAAGAAGAATGAAATGCTTCTCACTACCATTTTGGAGATCGATATCTTTGATGTGTGGGGTATTGACTTCATGGGTCTTTTGTGAGTTCTTGTGAAAACACCTACATGTTGGTCGTGGTTAATTATGTGTCTAAATAGGTTGAGTCCGTTGCTCCACCCAACAATGAAGCGAGAAGTGTGGTGGCATTCTTGAAGAAGAATATTTTCACAAGATTTGGTACCCCGCGGGCTATCATAAGCGATGGGGGGCGCATTTTTGCAACAAGGCTTTTGACACTTTGCTTAGCAAGTATGGTGTCACTCATAAAGTTATGACTCCCTATCATCCTCAAGCTAGCGGTCAAGTGGAAGTCTCTAACCGGGAGACAAAGAGTATCTTTTCCAAAACTATGAATGCTAACCGGATGGATTGGTCAAAGAAGCTTGATGATGCACTATGGGCTTATCGGACTTCTTTTAAAACTCCTATCAGGATGTCTCCATACCGGTTGGTGTTTGGCAAATCTTATCATATTCCGGTGGAACTTAAGCACAAAGCCATGTGGGCTTTAAAGAAGTTGAATCTTGATTGGGATGCAACCGCTAACTTACGGGTTGCACATTTAAATGAATTGGATGAGTTCTGGTACCATGCATATGCAAGCTCGTCTTTGTACAAAGAAAGAATGAAGTACCTTCATGACAAATACATCCGAAACAAGGAGTTCAAGGTGGGCGATCTTGTGCTTTTGTTCAACTCACGATTGAAGATGTTTCTCTCTCTGAGCACTCTAAACTCTAAAACTTTGAAATCTTTTATTCAATCTTTTGCCACACTAAATCCACATCTGTGATTACTCATCTGCATTACTTTATATCTAGTATGCTTCAATTACTCATAGAATTTTTTAATTTTTAGTTTAATTTACAATTTTTAGGTAGTTTTAGGCCATTTGTCAATAGACTTCAATTTTACTACCATGCGGGGTTTAAATTGTGTTGGGTTAATTGATAATTGCTCTGTAGGGAATGGGTGATGTGTTTTTCATGTTTAAGTGTTCATACCATGTCGAATTTGTGCAAAATTTTGTAAACCCTAGGAGTCTGATCGATTTTGGTTTGAAATCTGCGGCAGCACAAGAAATTGTGCGGTCCGCAGAAGTTAAGACTAGGGTACTGTAAGTAAGTCTGAATCTGCGGTCGCTCTTGAAATTGTGCTGTCCACAAAATCCCCATCGCGGCCGCAAAAAAGTGAGTGCGGCCGCAGAATAGCGTAATCTCTGTCATCAGAGAGTTGCCACTTTTGGGATATCTCATGTGTGGCCGCAATGATAAAAGTGCAAACCGCACTTCAAATCTGTGGTCGCACTCAAAATTGTACGGACCATCGTTCCAGCTCAGTGGCCACAAGTTCAAATTGTGCGTTCCGCACTTCTCAGCCTGCGGTCGCACTTGTAATTGTGTGGACCGCACATCCCCACCCTGCCAGCATGTTCTAAATCGTCTGTTTACTGTCTGTTTGCAATTGAACTACAACTGACTATTGCCGTTGCTTGTCACAGAAAATGGTTAGATCTTTAGGCCGCGGTGATACTTCAAAGGGGAGGGGTGAACCTTCTAGAGATCGAAGCAAAATCACTTTTACCCTCGCCCTCCAAAAGATTATCACCAAGAAAGCTACAGCAGGCAGCACTGCCAGTCTGAGGAGCCAAATACTACTGCTGACACGGCCGAGGCAGTACGTCAGATGTTCACCAACCCATCCACTTCCGGAATTGAGGATGATGAGATCCAATTGTATGAGGCTGTGGTCGACGCCACTACTGTGGACACAGAGATGGCCACGGAGCCACAGGAAGTTTTTTTCACTCTTTCCCTTCTTTTACTCTTATGTGTTAAGCATTGGGGACAATGCTTATTTTTATTCGGAGGGGAGGGGGGTGGAGTTTCTTTGACACATTCTGATGATTCTGTATTTTGATAACTATGAGACATTTGGCCTGTAATTAACTTATTACTATTTTCTTCCTCTTTCTCATTATGTATATATTCCCTTTTATCTCTCATTATGTATATTCGTTTAGATTTCAATAGTTCTTTTGTTTTATAGCTTATTTATCTTTATGCTTGTCTTCTTCTTGAATTAGTAGCTTCTTTTTATGTCTTAGTGGATAATAAGTCTTTGGTTTTCATAATGCCACGATTCTTTCGAAATGTGGTTTTTGTGTGAACCGGGTGACTCTTCTAACGATGGATGGCGTGTCAACCTTCTTAAGGGATTGAGTCCGTTTTGGTGTTTAGGTAATAATAATAATAGTAGTAATGAATAACAAGCCTAGTTGAGTCATGCTCGAAGAGTTAAACATGCTTCGCTTGGTACCAACACACTTAACTGCATTCTTATGGTTAAAAATAAGGTTTTTGGAAAGAAATAGCTCTAGTTAGTGACCTTGTGATTCTTGTGTTGGCTTAGGCTATCATCGACTGGTTTAATCGAACCATAGTGATTTTCAATCTTGAATATGGTCGTTGTGGGCCCTCAACTCTATCCTCTTTAACAATCCAGCTGTGTGAAAGGTGAGATGTTGTTATTGCAAGTCTAAGTATCCGTGCTAATGGTCTAGAACTTGCCCCGAATGTGTTTCTAGGCGAAATTTTAAGTGTTGCTTGGCTTGAGAAGTGATTGTAGGCTCTCCTTGCCTGCTTGAAGTTTCCATTGCCCACCAATGTTTTTATCCCTAGTCAACCCATTTGAGCTTTGAACCTTTCTCATTTGATAACCATGTTACAAGCCTTTACCCGTTTTGTAGTGACCTTCTCTTGGCACCCGAGCTTTCCTTAACACTCTTGTGAAATAATTGGCTAAAAAGGTAAGTTTGGGGGAGAGACGAGGAACCTGAAAGAGGTATCAAGGCACAAAAAGAGAAAAGAAATGAAGAGAAGGAAAGGCAATAAAAGGAAAGAACAAAAAGAAAAATTCAAAAAGAAAGCGAATAAGTTGAGGAGTTGAAGAGATTCAAAGAATAGAAATGATGCAAATCATGGAGAAATCAAAGAGGGAGAAAATGAATTTGTCATGATCAAGAAAGAGTGATGTTAAGTCTCTCTAGTCCCCCCAAGGAAAAGAAAATGCCTCAAAGAAATGGCAAAGCATGAGCCTAGTAAAGAAAATGGAGTGCTTAAGGAAAGATGAACCCGTTCTATCATAGCATATCCAACCTTAGTCAAAAAGCCTCATTGCATTCCGAAAAAGCCCTACATGATTTCAAGCTGAGTGAGCTTACATTAGTGGTGATCTACATGAGGGGCAAGCCTATGGTACTTAAAGCCGTACTTGCGACATTCTTTTGAGAGAGATGAGTAAACCTTTCGCAAATCTTTGGATCGAGTGCTAAATTCTTAAATGAGATAGGCAAAGGGAGAGTAGAGGAGGAGTTTGGGATCCACAATGACCTACATAAAAGAGCGAGCTTCCTTGATGAATAAAGTAAACTCTTGATGCTCAAGTGTCACATTAGAACTATTTATGCTTAGAAGTTTAACTTGTTGCCTTGTTGATAATTCATAAGTGGTATGGGTAATTGTTGGTCCCAATTGATGTGTGAATGACTCACTTTGATTTGCTGAAATGGTTATTAACTTGCGGAGGGGGAAACCACTTTATTTTCTTGACGACAAGCAAAAGCTTAAGTTTGGGGTATTTGATAAGTGGGGATATTAGACTACTTATTAGCGCCTTTTAGCTTTCGTTTTAGTCCAAAAGCGTTTAATTGTATTCCCGAGAACTGGTGAAATGTGATTAATTGCAGAAATATTAGAAGATGAACTCCCGAGATGAACTCCAACTCAAGAAGGAATAATCTGAACTCAAGGACAAAAAAAGGCAAAAAAGCTCAGAAGTGCGAACCGCAGAATATCATCTACAGCCGCAGGTGATGAAGGAAAATCCATCAGAGAATGGTGCAAGGTGCGGTCCGCATATGAATAGTGTGGTTGCAGAAGTTGGGTCAGAGCAAAGTTCAGAGAACTTGCAATTCAAGTCCAGCAAAAGTGGGACCGCACAATTATTGTGTGGCCGCAGAAGAAGAGTCGTGCGGCCGCACATGTAAAAGTACGGACCGCAGAAAAGCAAGGTGCGGCCGCACATGTAAAAGTGCAGACCACAGAAAGAGTGTAGTGCGGCCGCAGTTCAGAATTATGCGGCCGCAGACTTTCAATCGTGTCAAGCTAAAGAAAAGCGCGGACGGCACATGAAATTGTGTGGCCGCATATCCTCCGAAAGGGCATTTTTGTCCGAAATTTCTAACCCTGTATAAATAAACAAGTTTCACATTTTTAGGTTAACTTTTGATATCAGCAGCTACAGTAGCCGCTTCTCTTTACTTCTTTTAGTAGTTTTTCTTATTTTGAGCTATTTTAACATAGAATTTATCATTTCAATCTTGCAATATGAGTTTAATTATCATTTCTTCTTCTTCTTTTTCAATTTCAAGCATGAGTAGCTAGATTTTCACTAGGGTTGTGACCCAACCCTAGTGTGTAAACTTAATGGGTGTTTGATTTATTGCTTGTTTATGGTTGGGTGTTTATTATTTAGCCTTGTTCTTGCTTTATTTTGTGGAATTAATGGTTGCGAACATTAGTTCATGCCTATTTGACTTGATCTCTACTTGAGAAAGAGAGACTTAGTCTAGGAAAACTTGGCTAAGAAGAAATTGGGTCAATTGAGAAATTGATAAGCCCAATTAAAGGGTTGAACCTAGAGATAGTAGAAACCTCACTTGAGCTTTTAACAACTGTTTTGTTCAATACCCATTTGGACTTGAGAAAGCCAAATTGCGCAAAATCACTCTCTGACCGAGAGGTATTGAGTGACCCCGACCAATAAAATAAGCTTTAAAGTTTATATGCCATTAGGCAAACACCTAGGTGAAGGTCATAGCCCTCGGCTTTTTACAACATTTGAAAAACAACAAAAATAATCTTCTAGTTTTATTTCTTAAATTGTAAACGTAGTTTAAATTAGACTTTAAAACAACTCAATTTTGCGGAAGTGCAAATTTAGATATAAAAACACACATGCTACGATATATACTACTAACTCCCACTCTTATAGCTCCCTGCGAAATTCGACTCCGACTCTTGTTGGATATTATTATTGCATCGATCATTTTCATAACCTCGAATAGAGGAGTGAAATTGGACGAGATCACTCAATACCACAACTTGCCAAAGAAGTCAACAATAATAGTGTTTCCACAATAAATAGCTCATAACTCAACCACAATATGTACAAGAGTCTCAACAATAGCAACTGAAAGTGAATAGCTCAACAAGAATAGTATTTCAACAAATTTACAACTTTGCCTTAATGTGAATCACGGCCTTTATAGCTTTAACACCATAATTCAACAATAAGATATTCCAAGTTATAACAACTTCAAGTAAAGGAACTCAACAGTTAAATAACTAATAAGGAAACAAGAGAACAATAACTCCAACTTAGCATGTAAAGGCAATTAGCAAGTAAGAGATGAGACAAGTATTTACAATGTCAAGTAAGTCGCGTAAGGATAGGTTTGCGATGATGAAGATAACATGTTATGACAATTTAATTAAAGGCAAGAAAAGAATCTACGCAACTCTAACCGGTCAATTACCACATTTAGCCCGTATACCCAGTCATCACCTTACGTATACGGCCGTCAAGTACCACAATTAACACAAAAACAACACCGATCCTAAGGGGTAATTCCCCCACTCAAAGTTAGCAAGACACTTACCTCAAAACATGCTAACTCTATCCACTAGTAACCCCTTTCCGCGATTATCCAACTCCAAATAGCTCGAATCTAGCCAAAATTACTTTATACCATAAATACAAACCATAAGAAACTATTCTGAACAATAAAGTTGCAATATTTAAGAAACAAAAAGTCAACTCTAAAAGTTATCACCGGGCCCGCATCTCGGAACCCGACCAAACTTACAAAATCCGAACACCCATTCAACAATGAGTCCAACCATATAAAAATTACTCAAATCCGACCTCAAATCACCTTTCAAATTCCCAAAATTTGGTCTATGAAGTCTCACAGTTTTACCCCAAATTTTCCAAGTTAAATCACTAATTAAATGACAAAAATAACGATGGATTCATGTATAATAGCCAAATCCAAGTTAGAATCATTTACCCCCAATGATTTCCTTGAAAATCCCTCGAAAAATCACCACAAACCTAGCTCTCTAGGTCAAAAGATGAAGAATGAAATTAAACCCTCGAATTTACCCTTTTTCTGCCCAGCGATCTCACATCTGCGAACCCTCAGCCGCATCTGCGGCTCTGCACCTGTAGAATTTCCATCGCTAATGTGGCCCTCACTTAGGCCCAGCTACCTTCGCTTTTGCCGACGACTGCTCACTTCTACGGGCCCGCACCTGTGGAGATTCGATAGCACCTGCAGTCCTCACAAGTCCCTCCCACTTCCGCTTTAGCGGAAGAAACGTCGTGCCTGCGGATCCGCATCTGCACCCAGGTGTTCGAACCTACGACCTCTGGCCTGGGCTGGCCCTCTGCGCTTCTGCGATCAACCATGTGCACCTTCGTGTCCGCACCTGCGGTCAAACCCTCCGCGGGTGCGATGCCACCAGAACATCAGTAGCTTCAGCAATTCAACCAAGTCCAAAATGATCCGATTCATCCCTGGGACCCCCGGTACCCCGTCCGAATATACCAACAAGTTCCAAAACACATCAAGGACCTACTCGAGGCCTAAAATCACATCAAACAACATAAATTAAATGAATCGCAAACCAACTCAAGCCTATTGAAACTATGAACATCCGACTTCCAAAACTAACGTCGATTCATACCAAAACAACTCCGACCTCAAATTTTGCATACAAGTCAGAAATGACTATCGGACCTATTTCAACTTCAAGAATCAGAATCCGACCCCGATATCAATAAAGTCAACTCCCGATCAAACTTCTCAACCTTCCAAACCTTTGACTTTCTAACTTCCTCCAATTCAATCCGAAATGACGTACGTACCTCCAAATCAATATCCGGATACGCTCCTAAGTCCAAAATCACCATACGAAGCTATCGAAATCGACAAAACTCCATTCTAGAGTCGTCTACACCAAAGTCAAACTCCGGTCAACTTTTTCAACTTAAGTCTCCAACTTAGGAACTACATGTCCCATTTCACTCTGAAACTCACTTTAAACTAAAATCAAACACCCTAGCAAGTCACATTACCACAATATAACATAGAGGAAGCAATAAATAGAGGAACGGGGCTAAAATACTCAAAACGACCGCCAGGTCGGTACATCCTCCCCCTCTTAAAACAAACGTTCGTCCTCGAATGAGTATAGAGACATACCTGAAGTGATGAAAAGATGAGGATAATGGCTAAGCATATCATGCTCGGTCTCCCAAGTCGCCTCCTTGACTGGTTGACCCCTCCATTGAACCTTCATTGACGCAATACTCTTTGACCTCAACTTTCGGACCTGCCTATCCAAGATGGCCACCGGCTCCTCAACATAAGACAATTCCTTGTCCAATTGAACTGAGCTGAAATCCAACACATAAGACGGATCACTGTGATACTTCCGGAGCATAAAACACATGGAATACCGGATGAACTGCAGCTAGACTAGGTGGCAATGCAAGCTTGTAGGCCACCTCACCAATCCTCTCAAGAATCTCAAAAGGTTTGATATACCTAGGGATTAACTTGCCCTTCTTCCCTAACCTCATAACACCCTTCATGGGCGAAACTCGGAGCACGACCCGCTCTCCAACCATGAATTTAACATCACGAACCTTCCAATCTGCATAGCTCTGCTATCTAGATTGGGCTGTACGGAGCTGATCTTGGATCAACTTGACCTTCTCCGAGGCATCTCAAACCAAATCTATGCCTAATAACTTAGCCTCTCTCGGCTCAAACCACCAACTGAGGAACGACACCGTCTCCCATATAGGGCCTCATAAGGAGCCATCTGGATACTCGATTGGTAGCTGTTGTTGTAGGCAAACTCCGCAAGCAGCAAGAACTAATCCCAAGAACTCTCGAACTCCATAACACAGGCACGAAGCATATCCTCCATATCTAAATGGTGGGCTCGGACTGTCTGTCCGTCTGAGGGTGGAATGTTATACTCAACTCAACTCGTGTGCCCAACTCACATTGTACGGCCCTCCAAAATCGCGATGTAAATTGTGTACCCCGGTCAGAGATGATGGATACAGGCACGCCATGAAGTCGGACAATCTCGCGAATATAGACCTGAGCTAGCTACTTTGAAGAATAGGTAGTCACTGTCGGAATGAAATTAGCCGATTTGGTCAACCTATCCACAATAACACATACTGTGTCAAATTTCTTCTGAGTCCATGGGAGCCCAACAACGAAATCTATGGTAACTCGCTCCCATTTCCACTCGGGAATCTCAAGCCTCTAAAGCAACCCACCTGGCCTTTGGTGCTCATACTTCACCTGCTGACAATTTAGGCACCGAGCTACATATTCCACTATGTCTTTCTTTATTCTCCTCCACTAATAGTGCTGCCTCAAATCCTGATAAATCTTAGCGGCACCCGGATGAATGGAGTATTCGAATTGTGGGCCTCCTGAAGAATCAACTCACATAACTTATCCATATTGGGCATGCATAATCAGCCCTGCATCCACAACATGACGTCATTTTCGATAGGCACCTCCTTAGCATCAGTGTTGTACCGTGTCCTTAAGGACAAGCAAATAAGAGTCGTTATATTGACGCTCTCTGATACGATCATATAGAGAAGACCGAAAAACCATGCAAGCCAAAACTCGACTCGGCTCCGAAACATCCAATCTAACAAACTAGTTGGCCAAGGCCTGAAAATCCAATGCTAATGGCCTCTCCGCTGCCGGTAGACATGCTAAACTGCCCAAACTCTCTGCCTTTCGGCTCAAGGCCTCGGCCACCATATTGGTCTTCCCGGGATGGTATAGAACGGTGATATCATAGTCCTTATGTAACTTTAACCACCTTCTATACCGACTTCGGTGGTCGGTATAGATATCACAAGGGACACCGTACACGCCAAATCTTTAAGGCATGAACAATAACTGCTAATTCCAGGTCGTGGACATGATAATTCTTCTCATGCGCCTTCAGCTGTCTAGATGCGTAGGCAATCACCCTACCGTCTTGCATCAACACCGCGCCGAAGCCAACACGTGACGCATCACAGTACACAATTTAAGACCATGAACCCGTAGGCAACATCAACACTGGGGCTGTAGTTAATAAGTCTTGAGATTTTGAAAGCTCTCCTCACACTCATCCGTCCATCTGAATGGAGCACCCTTCTGGGTCAATCTAGTCATAGGTGCAGCAATAGATGAGAAACCCTCTACGGAATGACGATAGTACCTAACCAAACCAAGAAAACTCCGGATCTTAGTAGCTAACGACGGTCTGGGCCAACTCTGCACTGCTTCAATATTCTTCGGATCTAAACTCGACACCACATGACCCAAAAACGCCACCGAATCAACCCAGAATTCACACTTCAAAAATTTTGCATACAACTTCATTTCTCTCAAGGTCTGGAGCACAATCCTCAAATGCTGCTCATAATCCTCCCGGCTCCGAGAATTCACCAACATGTCATCAATAAACACAATGATGAATGAATCAAGATAAAGCTGGAATACACTGTTCATCAAGTGCATGAATGCTGCTGGGCCGTTGGTCAACCCAAATGACATCACAAGGAACTCATAGTGACCTTACCAAGTCCTAAAGGCAGTATTCGAAATATCCGGGATCCCGAATCTTCAGTTGGTGATAGCCTGACTGTAAGTCAATTTTTGAGAACACTCTGGCACCCTGTAGCTGATCAAATAGGTCATCAATGCATGGTAATGGATAGTTGTTCTTCACCGTAACCTTGTTCAACTGCCGATAATTAATGCACATGCGCATAGAACCATGATTCTTTTTTACAAACAAAGTCGGAGCACCACAAGGTGACACACTGGTCGAATGAAACCCTTATCAAGAAACTCTTGCAACTGCTCCTTTAACTCCTTCAACTTCGTTGGAGCCATATGATATGGTAGAATAGAAATGGGTTGATTTCCCGGCAACAAGTCAATACCAAAATTGATATCCCTATCGGGCAGCATGCCTAGAAGATCCACCAGAAATACATCTGGATAGTCTCTCACTACCGGAACAGACTCAACGGTAGGAGTATCAACACTAACATCTCTCACAAAGGCTAGGTATGCATCACACCCCTTCCCATCCATCCGCTATGCCTTAAGGAAGGAAATGACCTTCTAGGAACATAATCCAAAGTACCCCTCCACTCCAACCGCATAAACTTGGCGTAGCCAGCGTCACCATATTGGCGTGACAATCAAGAATAGCATGATAGGGCGACAACCAGTCCATGCCCAGAAAACATCAAAGTCTACCATACTGAGCAACAATAGATCAACTCTGGTCTTAAAACCACCAATAACAACTAAACACGACTGATACATACGGTCAACAATAATAGAATCTCTCACAGACGTGGACACATAAACAGAAGAACTCAAAGAATCATAAGATATACCCAGATACGGAGCAAAGTAAGATGATACATATGAATAAGTGGAGCCTGGATCAAATAAGACTAATGCATCTCTATGACAAACTAGAACAATACCTGTGATAACTGTGCCTGATACAACCGCCTCCGTCCTACCCAGAAAAGCATTACATCTGGCCTGGCCTGGCCTCCCCCTCTAGAGCAACCCCTACCTGCTTGACCTCCACCCCTAGCTGGCTGTGCAGGTGGAGCAGCAACTGGTGTGGTAACCACGGCCTGAGAAGTTTTGGGACCCTATGGGATACGTGGAGCCTGAGTAGTTTGTGGAGTTGCACCCCTCCTGAGTCTGGGGCAGTCCCTCACCATGTGACGAGTATCACCAAACTCAAAACAAGCTCTCGGAGGACATGGTTGCTGAAACTGGCTCGAGCCTGGTCGGCTGGACTGACCGCTGAAAGCACCCCATGCAGGAGGTACACTAGACAGTAGTGGTGTATAATGAGCAACCTGAGGCCTGGGGGTAGCCGGAGTACCACTAGAAGCTAAAAGTGCTGAATAAACTGAACGGCTCACATAGCCTCTATCATGACGTGATGTAACTAGGGCACGGGCACTACTATATCCGCTAGAATCACGAGGCCTCTTGGCCTCCCTATCTTCCCTATCCCGGCCCCGAATACCCTCCAATCTCCGTGCGATCTCTACTACCTGCTGATATGGGGTATTTGTCTCCAACTCCCAAGTCATGCTAAATCTACCATAGTTGAGCACCTTGATAAATCGACGGACTCGCTCTCTGACTATGGAAACCACGGCAGGTGCATGTCTAGACAACTCACTAAACCTGCCAGCATACTCTGGCACGGTCATAGCACCCTGACGCAACTACTCAAACTCCGTGCGCTATGCATCCCGAAGGCACTGGGGAACAAACTCTCTCCGGAACATCTCTAAAAATCAAGCCCATGAGAGTGAAGCTACCTCGGCCATGCTACCCTCCTCATAAGCCCGCCACCACTGGTATGCTGGCCCTGACAGTTGGAAAGTAGTAAAAGCAATCCCGCTCGTCTCCACTATACCCATGGTGCGGAGAATACGATGGAATTTCTCCAGAAAACCCTGTGCGTCCTCTATATCTAGGCTATTGAAAGTAGGAGGGTGGTACTTTTTGTACCTCCCAAGTCTAAGCTGCTCCTCCTCAGATGTTGCTGCCCTAACCTCGTGCTAAACTGGGACAACTGGATGCACTAGTGTACGGGCCGCAAGAGTCTGTGCTCCTCCCCTAGCCTGAGATGTGGCCGGTGCAAGTGGAATCAACCCCGCCTGAGCTAGAGTCCCAAACATGCTCAAGAATTGGGCGATTCTCCTGAAGTGCAGGGATAGAAATAGGTGCCTCAGGTGCCTGCCCCCCAACTAGAGCTACTGGTGGCTCATCCGCCACAGCTCGGGCAAGTGCTCTGGCTGCACCATGTTCCCCTCCTTGTCCCCTGCCTCGGCCTCTCGCGATTCTAACAGGGGGCACGGTTATCTGATCGTCAGATCCAGTGATATGTGTCCTCACCATCTGTGAGAGAATAGAAAGACAAAGATTCAGAATTTCGAAGTCAACAAATTCGCACGATAAGGAATCAAGGAAGTGAAATTTTTCCTAATAGTTCCATTGCCTCTCGAAGATAAGTACAGACGTCTCTATACCAATCTGCGAGACTCTACTAAACCTGCTCGTGACTCGTAATGTCTATGAACCTACAGCTCTGATACCAACATGTCATGATCCCAATTTCCCTCCGTAGGATGTCGTGATGGCAGGTAGGCCTAGCATACATGAAGAATTTAACTGAATAGTAACAAACTTTCAATTCAACCAATAGATATCATAAAAAGGACTTCACAACACAACTGAACATAACTCCCAAAATCTGGTGGTACCGAGTCACAAGCTCTACACGAGTCTACTGAACATCCCTATACAACAGAATCTATAAAAAGAAAAATGATATTGAACTAGATAGAGGATGACTCTGAGGCATGCGGACGCCGGTAGGTATACCTTGAAATCTCTGATCCAAGCTCGACTCACTGATGCCTTGGCTGGTATGAAGTACCTAAATCTGCACAAAAAGATGTGCAGAAGCATAGTATGAGTACACCATAACGATACCCAGTAAATATCAAGCCTAACCTCGGTAGAGTAGTGACGAGGTCGGGTCAAGACACCTACTAAAATAATTAAAGAAACTGAGCAGGTATAGTATAGTATGACAATAAAATCAAGGGAAATGATATAAGGAAGAAACATAACAAGAATAGCTACACTGAGAGCCTTATATCAGCAAGAATATAAGGCTTCTAGTAGATCCCCTACTAGCAATACGCGTATCAAGCCCACCTTATCTCACCGCATGCGTTTCAACCCTAATCCTTATATCACTGCATGCGTATCAATATCACAACGTATCACAAATCGCACCTCAAGTGCCCAATACCAAAACTTGCCAAAGAAGTCAACAATAATAGTGTTTTCACAATAAATAGCCCATGGCTCAACCACAATATGTACAAGAGTCTCAACAATAGCAATCGAAAGTGAATAACTCAACAAGAACAGTATTTCAACAAATTTACAACTTTGCCTCAATGTGAATCGCGACCTTTATATCTTCAACACCATAATGCAACAATAATATATTCCAAGAAGTAACAACTTCGAGTAAAGGAACTCAACAATTAAATAATTAATAAGGAAACAAGAGAACAATAACTTCAACTAAGCATGTAAAGACAATTAGCAAGTAAGAGATGAGACAAGTATTTATAATGTCAAGTAAGTCACGTAAGGATAGGTTAACGATGATGAAGATAACATGTTATGATAATTTAATTAAAGGCAAGAAAAGAATCTACGCAACTCTAACCGGTCAATTACCACATTTAGCCCGTGTACCCACTTGTCACCTTGCGTACACGGCCCTCACGTACCATAATTAACACAAAAATAACACTAATCCTGAGGGATAATTTTTCCACACTAAGTAGGCAAGACACTTACCTCAAAACACGCTAAATTTATCCACTAGTAAGCCTTTTTCACGATTATCCAACTCTGAACGGTTCGAGTCCAGCCAAAACAACTTTATATTATAAATACAAATCATAAAAAACTATTCCAAACAATAAAATTGCAATCTTTAAGGAAAAACAAAAAGTCAACCAAAAAAGTCAACCCTAGACCCGCATTTCTGAAACCCGACCAAACTTAAAAAATCCAAACACTCATTCGATAGCGAGTCGAACCATACAAAGATTACTCAAATTCGACCTTAAATCGCCTTTCAAATCTCCAAAATTTGGTCTATGAAGTTTCATAAGTTTTTCCCAAATTTTCCAACTCAAATCACTAAATAAATGACAAAAATAACGATGGATTCATGTATAATAACCAAATCCTAGTTAGAGTTACTTACCCCAATGATTTTTTTGAAAATCCCTCGAAAAATCACCACAAATCGAGCTCTCTAGGTCAAAAGATGAAGAATGAAATTAAACCATCAAACTTACCCTTTCCTTCCCAGCGATCTCGCATTTGCGGCTCTGCACCTGTGGAATTTCTGTCACAGGTGTGGCCCTCACTTAGGCCCAGCTTCCTTTGCTTCTGCGGACGGTTGCTCACTTCTGCGAGGCCACTTCTGCAGAGATTCGGCTGCACCTGCGGTCCTTCACAAGTCCCTCCCACTTTTGTTTCTGCGGAATACATATCGTGCATGCGGATACGCATCTGCGCCTACGCACCTGTGATCAAACCCTCCGCAGGTGCGATGACACCAGAACAGCAGCATCTTCAGCAATTCAACCAAGTCCAAAATGATGCGATTCCAATCCGATTTATCGGGACCCCTTCCGAATATACCAACAAGTTTCAAAACACATAATGTACCTACTCGAGGCCTAAAATCACATCGAACAACATAAATTATACGAATCGCAACCCAATTCAAGCCTATTGAAACTATGAACATCTGACTTCCAAAATTAATGTCGATTCATACCAAAACAACTCCGATTGACCTCAAATTTTGCATACAAGTCATAAATAACACAACAGATCTATTCCAACTTTCAGAATCAGAATCCGGCCCTAATATCAATAAAGTCAACTCCATGGTCAAACTTCTTAACCTTCCAAACCTTCGACTTTCTAACTTCCACCAATTCAAGTCGAAAAGACCTAAGGCCTCCAAATTAAAACCCCGCTCCTAATTTCAAAATCACCATACGAAGCTATTAGAACTGACAAAACTCCATTCCGGAGTCGTCTACACCAAAGTCAAACTCCGGTCAATTCTTTCAACTTAAGCCTCCAACTTAGGGACTAAGTGTCCCATTTCACTTTCAAACTCACCCGAAATCAAAACCAAATACCCCGGTAAGTCACATAATCACAATATAACATAGAGGAAGAAATAAATAGGGAACAGACTAAAATACTCAAAACGACCGATCGGATCCTTATAACTCCATTGTAGCAAATACCGATGGGAAAAATATATGCAATAACAGAAAATATTGTTACCAAAAGGTAACTGAACGAAAAAATATATATCGCTGTCATAAGTTATTTGTTGTTGGTAAAAGGTCAATGAAGTCGTGGATTATGAAGACATGTAGCAACAAAAATTGTTGTCGACAAATTAGCTTTTTGCCAACAATATCAGTTGTTGCTAAAAAATTGGCGATGAATATTATAATATGTTATCAATATTTTTAGCAACAACTAATATTGTGGCAATAATTACTTTTTTGCCAACAGATTCTCTAGTATTACTTTGGCAACAATTTATGCGTTGTTACTAAATACACAATTCATATATTCTTTAAATTTTTGTAGAAATAATAAAGTTTATATATATATATAT
>MCJB01033704.1:64880-128214 GCA_002018475.1 Nicotiana obtusifolia | reverse complement strand
TCGCGAATCGAGCAAAAAGGGTTGCCCAGGCTACCGTCCAATTTCGCGACGCCTAGGTGAGATTTCGCGGTTCGCATATCAGGTTCGCGAATCGCGAACTCACCGCGAAATAGCCCAAATTTTTCTGTCCGTGTTCGCAACTGTTTCTGTCATTTTCGCGGCTCGCTTTCTCAACATGCGAGTCGCTTTTTTCGTCGCATTTTCCACCTGAAGCTTCTGCTTCACTTCGCGAGGGTTTAGGGGTGTTTCGCGATTCGATTATCCAAAAAGCGGATCGCTTTTTGGCCTTGAACCCTACCCCTCAACTGATCTCTTTTCTTATTTTACGAAAATAAGTCTAACTTCTTCGTAGGGAGTCCGATTTGGACGATTCTTTTTGCCATGGCTCCGTAATTTCAATACGGAGCTAATTCCTCAAACAAAATTAAATTTGGAGGTCGCTTACTAATTCTAATATCAATTACACCAGAAGTACAATGTTTGTTGCTTCACGAAGCGACGAACTAAGTCCCGTTAACGATCCGAAATTCACCCGAGACCTCCGGGACTTAATCTGAACATGCACACATGTTCTATAACCTCATTTAAACTTGTTCCAATCATTGGAACACTAAAATGAACATCGATTTATTAGATTTGTATTGAAATCAAATTCTATGAGCTTCAAGGATCCTCAATTCGATCCTTCGATCCGAACCCAACCAAACGGTGTCCGAATGGTCTGAAAATTTGCACGCAAGTCCAAAATTACATAAGGAACCTATAGCAACTTTCGGAATTTCATTCCGACTTCCGGATCAAAATTTCACTTATCGACCGGTAATCCGAACTTCCTCGACTCAAGTCTATTATTGTTCGAGGTCTATCAAATATATTCCGGTCACTCGTCTAAGTCATATATTCCCTCCTGAAGCTAGTCGAGTCGTCGGATTTCAAATCCGAGCCTTCTAACTCAAAAGTCAATCTCGTGGTTGACTTTAGCGACTTAGACTTTCTTAAATGAGACCATGTGTCTCATTTCTTTTTAATTCACTTCAAGTACATTTTACTCGATTTAAATCTCACACTACATAATAAATGGAATAATTCGGGGCAATAAAGTGAGTCATCACACAAACATTCCTTATCTCAATACGATAGTGCACATCTCAGGTCTAGAAACCTCATCTCTGCCAATACAAGCAGCCCAACCGACAAGTCACACCAAAAGTCATATGAAGCCCCACACAACGCAGTTCCGTACACCAAACAAGTAATGATTAAGGCATGACAGATAATAGTAAGAAAGTTAAATAAGAAGGCTACTAAGCAAGTTAAGCAGGCCAGCGATATTAACATCTTCCTATGAACTACTTTTCAATAAAGTAAAAGCAAAACGCACAAAATAAGCCTAAGGAGTTACATCTCATCACAGAACCGTTACGGCACACAACCCGATGTAATCATATTAATCCACAAGGGGTACCCATCGATTCATAATGCTCAGGCTCACTGATCACATATGCATCAACATCAAGCATGATAGAGTGCACAAATATAATTATAGGAAGATTATTAGGCATAAGCAATACTGAGAAAGACAAACACAACTATGGTGCAATAAGAAAATCAACATCATGAGGGCCATCTCGCCCATAACGCCATAAGGCCTAAAGGGATTTACAATATGTGTGCGAATAGTCATGTAACCCTCACAACCCGTCATAGCATAATAGAGAAAACATAACATAGATCAAGGCGCGAATAACATCCATTCTACCTGATGATATACATGTGTAACAGTTGCGCAAGAGCAAGCAAGTCCGATCCGGTACAGAATACACATTCTCATTAGGATCACAAATAACCCCCTAACCAAATTCCGATCATTCCTAAACAGGTAAATAACCTTCCAAAAGTCCATAGCAACCTATCCATTACACATACCATCAGTTATCCAATCCTCAACATTTCTTCACAATTTGTAATCGAGGAATAGTCTGCCTACGAGAACATCCAGTGTCTGAACCTAATGAATAACAAAATCTCCTTATCCGATCTTAACACTGCTACTCAAATGGCTGATATATCACTCATACTCCATCATCTTACAAAAAATACCACAAGTCAAAACACAATATACCTACCAACATGCGCACTCTCCTCCGGCGATATCAAATAGTGCCCGCATTCTCTTAAACACCTTAAATCATCCGTGCCATCAAGAACTCATATCTTTCCCTTCAAAACTAAACCGCAACATTGAACTCGCAACTTTCAACTTCACACGGGCGCACCGCCACTAACATGCTAACTCGTGAAATACGAAAATCTCATAATCAACTCTGAACCATAAGCAAGTTGAACACCTCATCAACCGAGGACCTTTCATTTAACTCAATCCAGGAGAACATCACCACACATAATATATCTTCTATACCTGTAGAAAACATCAACTCCGCGCCGTGGCCATAATCATGGTGAATTCTTCGGAACTCATTAACACATAATCAAGTCATCAAAATTGATCTCCTCTAACTCAATCGAGTTACGCAGACTGCCAACCCGAAAGTAGCTCAATCTGATTTGTACGCTCTGAAGGAACCTTCAGCGAATCCGAAGTCGTTTCTTGCGTCTCTCTAATATTTCCATGTAGAATCATTCTTGACATAGAAATACCGCAAATCCGGTCACCATTCACTATCGATCTCAAGCCCTATTCATTCACAAATTTATGAGTCCTTAAATGCCACATATGACCTGGAACTCATCATAACCTTCTTGATAACCACTCATCTTACTCTGATCTTCAATACACAGCCAATACGCACCAATAACCCGCGCTTCACTAGCATATGATTATTCAAAGAAACAACCAAGCAATCCCTCAGCCCGAAAACTGATACAACGCATGATCCTGCAATCTGATCATCGATAGCAGACTCCCCCACTTAGCTCAAAGCCATAGAACACATTGTCGGCAATCCATAGTACCATATCTTCATAGCTGCCCCAATCCCGCACTGTGAATCAGCGAATACATCATAAGCTCAAGTAATGCTGGTCGGTCAACACTCTGAAGACTCTGCCAAGCGCACACCCAACCCTTGTAGTAGTCAAGCAAACATCCACAAATTCTTTGAAATGATAATATGCATTCTACCAAATGGAAACCTCATAGAGAACACAAGATCCGAACTCATCGCGCATGAGATAACCCCCTGGCTGTACTCAAATCAACACCTTACCATGAACCCACCATAATCACAATAACTAGGCCAACCCTCCAGTCTTCCCAAGTCCATGCTTACCAACCAGATATAAGGATCTGCTTCGTACCAAAATGAACGACTAAAATATCCATCACCACAACTGCTCCCAAGACCATACAACACATCAAGATAATCAAGCATCCATAGCCCTTAGTAATCTATCAGCAGCATCAGAAACAATCGGCGCATAGCGAATACCGAGTGCGCAACATCGTATATGAACGAATAGAAAGAACTTAAATCGTAGGTTTCAAACAAAAACAAGGTCGCATTATAAGGAAAGAAAGAAGGAAATTTTCGTAAATGCCATGTAGACTCTTGAAGATAGGTATGGACGTAATCATATTGATCTACAAGACTCCACTAGACACTTGCTCATGACTCGTAGAAGCTACGAACCCAGTGCTCTGATACCAACTTGTCATGACCCAAAAATCCACTAGTCATGATGGCACCTAACTTGACCTGCTAGGTAAGCCAACTAACAGTCAATATAATCTAAATGAGATTTATAAGAAAACAGTGAAGAATTATCGGAACATTTATACTATAACTCAAGGAATGGTAGTACAAATCGTGAGCTTCTAAGACTTAGAATTTACAAAAAACAAAATTGGTACGAATAAATACGTCATCTGTTTGAAGTCTACATAAACACATTAGCAAAATCTAAAGCTACCAAGGACGCGTAGCAGCTATAATCCGAACACAGGTGCATATTCAATGCCAGCTTCCGCCATACACAGTGACTCCAGCTCCAAAATTTGCACGCAAGGTGCATAAGTGTAGTATGAGTACAACCGACCCCATACACCCAGTAAGTATATTGTCTAACCTCGTTGAAGTAATGACGAGGATATTTTTTAGTTAAAAGATACTCACTGTTATAACCTGTGCAGTAGACTAGCAATAGAAACCGTTCTAGAACGTAACATATAAGAGTACAAGAAAACAACTACGTGAGGCAGGAAATGATTACTAGAAGAAATCACAGTAGTAAATTTATAACTTTCATGGTGTGAGAAATGTACTCAAGATATCAAATCAATTGGCACCGCAACAACCTTCGTACATTTATCTCATCCTCACCAAATACATGAATATAGGTCAAATCAATTGGCATGGCAACACCCTTCGTGCATTTATCTCTTCCTCACTAAGCATACGTACAACAGTACCAACCAGGTGAAAGAAATGCCAATAACAATAATGATAAAATGGGAGACACACATGAAGCAATAACGAGCAACGCAGTGCATACGGAAAATAGTAACAAACTAGATAGAAGGCATAGAAGTAATGATAGCACCTAAGATAGAGGAACATAAATTTTACTAGCTAACATGGTAGAAGGCTTAGATGTAGATATAACAGCCATGAAGGAAAGCATGATATTTATAAGCTAAACAAATAGAAGGCATAAGTAACTAACATGGTAGAAGGCTTATAGGAAAGTGCAACAAATGAGAAACGACGCAGATGTAGATATGACAAACAAGAAGGAAAGCATGATATTTGAAAGTTAAACAGATAAAAGGCATGGATAACACAACAACAATTGAGATAGAGGACAAAGACAAAACAACAACCACAAGTCACATAGAAAATATAGGTATAATAGTAACTACTCAAGATAAAGGCATAAATGTATACACAAGGAAAAGATATTACCACTTAATGCATGTCTCTCATCCTCGCCTGCACAGAAACTCCCTTCGTGCCATGAACACATGATAATATAAAATACGGTAAGGTAAATGAAATGGTACAGCATCACCCTTCGTGCTTTACAATCTTCCTCACATGATAATGTATATGCAATGGCACGGCATCACCCATCGTGCTTTGTACTCTTCCGCACCAAGAACATGTATATTAATGACAAGCAAGGTAGGAAGCGTGAATAACATCAAGGAAGGTGTTAAGTGGATATTCCAAATGAACATCAATCACAGTTTTCAAGCCAATAACAACTCAATAAACCTCAAGAACCTTATTGTGTAAGTATTTCAACAAGTCTCAAAAATCATGTTCAATTCAAGTATAGAATCCAATATCTCAAGAATAACGATCGTAGCGATGTATTAGTGATTAAGCATAGTGATGACCTAATTTAACACATCAATAATTTCACGAAAATCTGTCAAATTTTAATCAAGTTATAATAAGCTAAATCTTGGTTTTGAGCATTTAATTTCACATTCTTAGTAGTCTAGAAGTCAAGTAAGACATGAAACAAGAAGGTCAGATATACTACAAGACACAATTAGTCATATAATTTACCCCCGAGCATGATTAACCCTGACACATGCATATACATTCGGCACCTCAGATATGCATCACCCCCGCATATAGCAAACAATGGCAATTAATAGGAAAAAGTCCCCCATCAAAGTTAAGCAAGACACTTACCTCAAACAAGGCTAACAATAGTTAGCTCAGAATTTGGAAATGGTTCTTGTCATGCGAGAGAACTCCATGACTTGTGGTTCTAATAGGTGGTTATGAGTTTCTGCACGTTTATTTCATCATTAGCAGTATGTCATGACCCAAAATCCATCTAGTTGGGATAGCACCTAACCCAACCCGCTAGGTTATCCAATTATCAATAAACACAATCCAAATGAAATTACAAGAAAATAAGTGATGAAAGAACTGAATTCTTATACAATAACCCAAGAAGTGGTGGTACAAATCATGAGCTTCTAAGACTTAGAATTTATAAAGATAGTACGAAATAAATACATCATCTGTTCGAAATAAACATAAATAAATTTTGCAAAGTAGGCTACCAAGAACAAGTAGTTATTACATCCGGAAAGCAGGTACATCTTCAATGCCAGCTCCCGCCAGACACCGCAACATCAGCTCCATGATCTGCACGTAAGGTGCAGAAGTGTAGTATGAGTACAACCGACTCCATGCACTCAATAAGTAACAAACCTAACCTTAGGTTGAAAGCAGTGACGAGCTTGGAATATAGTTGGAGTCCAACATTAATCGCCAATAACAGTTCATAACAGTACAGTAAAGACAGTAAAGGTATATAACTTAGGAGATGTAATTCCCAGCTCGTTCATAGATACGGGAAAGTAGACATGTTTTTCAACTATAACAGTCCCAGTCTAAATCTTACCACTGAAATCAATTAAACATGAGTTTATCAAATACTGTATTATTCCCAATTTACAATATCAAATAAGACTTCTTATTTATCAGTTAGCATGAGGAAAATGCATTTCTGTGCCTAAATTTCAAATTTACGTGTAATGTTATCAAATGTCATATCACTGCCTAGCATGAGAAAGATACCTCTCTATACATACATGTCAAATATACATGTCAAGTAATCAAATGTCATACCACTATCTAGCATGAGGATGGTACATCTCTATTCCTACATGTCAAATATACATGTCAAGAACTCAGTCTCACAGTGAAGTCATTAAGCACACACAATCATAGCACACTCCAGGAGCCTGGCATACCTGCCCATTATCGAGCACGTGTATATAACACTGTGCCTGCTCCCATTGCGTCCAATGTGCGGCCTGGCATACACGTCACCTTAATATCAATATAACCATTGCGTTGTGGAACCCAATCCAAATATTCATATCAATACGGCTCTATGATCCACTTTAATCAACAATCCGCTCAAGTATCAATATGAAGACATCGCACAGAAACATAATCCAATTATATAAAACGGAATAATACCATATGTCTCAAATACAGTTCAAACTCGTGTATGTACAAGGACACCAATAACATGTGAGACAACATATCAAAAGTGCACAAAGACCGAGATATAACATGCGGATGTAACTATCATGACTGTACAGTATAACTACGGCTAATGCAAATAGCTCAACATGGCAAAAATAATCATATCATGTCTCAAACAATTGAATAGATAGCCTAGGCATGATTTCTAGTATGAATAACATCCCATGTAGTCACATAAATGGAGCAAACCTGATATCAAAGAAGTATGATAGCAAAATAAGGTATATAATAGCCTAAGAACTAACTGTATTATGAATACCTAGGTGCACGCATCTGCGCCCGTCACCTAGGACGTGCGTTAACCCCAACCCATCTCAATTATCATAATTTTCAGAGATAATTATTCTCAAATCCAAGTTTAGATATGTTACTTACCTCGAACAAGCCAAATTAAATATTGAGCAAGCCAAATAATACTCTAGAAATGCCACCTCGCACGAATTGGCTTCTGAACGACTTGAACTAACCAAAAAAGCAACTCAAAATCATCAAATAATGCCAAATGAAATAAACCCAAACAATTAAGGTCGAATATTTAATATAAAATACAAAGTCAACCAAAAAGTTCAACCCGGGCTCGCACCTCGGAACCCAACAAAACTCACAAATTCCTACAACCCATTCAATTACGAGTCCAACCATAACAACTTCACTCAAATCCAACTCCGAATCAATGTTCAAAACTCAATAATTCACTTTTGGAAAATTTAGATATAAACCCCTAATTTCTCTTTTGAAGTCATCAATCAAATGCCAAAATAGAAGATGGAATCACGGAATATAATCAAAACCGAGTAGAAAATACTTATCCTTATCCATGTAGTGGAAATCGCCTCCAAAATCGCCCAAATCCGAGCTCCATAACTCAGACTATGATAAAATGACGAAGACCTTCGAAAAAGAGTACTTCATACATCGCTCCAGGGGGTAACCTTCGTGGTCGTAGTCACCAACCTCGCCATCGCGATTACAAAAATGTATAGCATAGGTTTTACCCTTCGCGATCGCGATGAACAAATTGCATTAACCTCTTCCCAAAGTTTTACCAGATAGCCTGTAGTGCAATGGTCATAATATTTCTTCACAAAACTCCAAATGAAAAATAATTTGATTTTATGAAAAATAGACACAAATAGCTACAACTTTCGTATTTAGATCACCTCAAAATTCCTTATAGATTACAAGATATAAGCTGTCGAAGTCTGCTAAGTGACAGCATAAATTTCTTCTTCGCGAACGCGAAGATTCCTCCGTGAACGCGATTCACAGGTCCAATTTTCTATATTACTCTTTGCGATCGTGGGCCAGAGCTCTACGATCACGATGTACACCTCTATAGCCAAAAACCAAAGTTGAAAAGTGCCTAAATATGGCCCAAAACCACCCCGAAACTCACCGAGCCCCTCAGAACCACCGTCCGAACATATCAACAAGTCCTAAAACATAACACGGACCTAATCGAGGTCTCAAATTAAGCATAACTACATCGAAACTACGAATCGCACCTCAAATCAAACTTAATAAACTTTTGAACTTTCAACTTCCAAAACTCGTGTCGAACCATATCAAATCAACTCGGGATGACCTCAAATTTTGCACACAAGTTCCCGATGACATATAGAGCCTATTAAAACTTCCGGAACAACAACCTGAATCCGATATCATCAAAGTCAACTCCTGGTCAAACCTATGAGCTTTTCCAACCTTCAAATTGCCAACTATCACTAATTAGTGCCAAAACCTTTTAGAAGCCGTCAAATGCAAATTCGGGCAGACGTCCAAGTCCAAAATTACCCTTCGGACCTATCAAAACAATGATCAAGGGTCAAATACACAAAAGTCAAACTTGGTCAACTCTTCCAAACTTAAAATTCTTAGTTGAGAATCATTCTTCTAAATCAATACCGAATCACCTGAAAACCAAAACCGACGGTACAGACAAGTCATATTACGCCATATGAAGCTACTCATGACCTCAAACCATCAAACGGAATGCAAATGCTCAAAATGACGGTCAGGTCGTTACAGTCTCCCCCACTTAAACATATGTTCGTCCTCGAATGTGCCAAGAGTCGTTCCAAAGCTATCAAATCACTGTATAACCTCCCCATACACTTACCCATGGGTGATCTCATGTCACCCCAATCCATATAAGTTCGTCAACACAACATAACTGAAGATCTTTACTTTAACCTTGGTCCATAAGCCTTAAAATCAAATTTCCAACATCCGAAATTTATTACAAGACCCAAATCTCGCATCCACACACTGTACAAGTCTGAAAAAGCGGTGTCAAGCCATAACCAACCCAATATATATTCACATGATATACTGCATAACTCTGATACCCATTGCGATAACTTCTAACCTTAATAGCTACTCAACACCAAACTCGGTACTAGTAACACTCACATATAATAAAGCCTTGTTCTAAACCTTCACACACTGCCAATAATGAAATAAACACGCAGAAAACTCATAACCACTCATTAGATCAACAATTTGTGGAGCTCTCTTGGCCGACAAGAATCATAGCTAAATTCAATGCTGATTAGTGACATTATTTTTCTAAACATACCGTCATCAAATTGATAGTACTCATTCCAGGTCCAACAATCTCATGTCTTCTAGTACAAGCTGCTTTAGAAACATGCCACACCAATACTACCTATAGCCACATACCATGCAATCAGTGCACCAAATAAGCAACAACTCTAATGTACCCAAACACAGAAATAGAATCAAATGAGAGAACCGTTCCGCAAGCTCAACAGCTACCACCACAAGCGCATTGCTATGAAACCATAACATATAGTAGAACCAAGACACACAAATCTAACACCAAGGATCATATCCCAACTTAACTCCGCCGCAGTACGTGATCCAATCTAAACACCGGTCCACGTGAAATACCTCAAGCTATAATGCTCAAAATCAACAACCATACACAAATCTACAACAAACACACGAAGTGCATGACCATAACCATGGAGAAACAGGTAACAACATATACCAAAAAGATGACATAACCAAGGCGTAATCAACCATTCAACACCCCAAAACCTTCTCGCTCAAATTTCGCCACAAGGCCCAAATATAAACGCATCACGTGTGCAAATAACCAACAAATCACAACCCATCGTAGCATTGCAAAGTAATGCATAGAACATATTACAACATGAACAAGCACAACTCTTAACCGAATGACACACCCCCTGACAATAGTAGTGCTGAGCCAACAAATTCGACTCGGTGTAGATCACACGTCCTTATTAGGCCTATCAATGGGCCTCCCAATCAACTCCGATAATCAACAATTAGATAAATAACCTTCTAAAAGTCCACATAACCTAACCATAACACATACTATCAGCTGGCAAACTTGGCCATACCTTCACAATCAGCAATCGAGAAACAATCTGCCTCTGAGAACTCTAGTCTTCAAATCCCTAGAATACCATAATCATTATATCCGATCCTAGTTCGACCACTCAAGTGATTGAGATATCCCTTATATACCATCATCCCACAAGAAATACCTCTATAATTCTTCCATTCCACATAGCAAAATCTAAACATCAGTAATCAATCAACCAAGCGATTACCATATTACCAATCAAGCATCTGCGAGTCAAAACACAATGCGCCTTTCTAAAATACACGGTCTTCTCTGGTAATACCAAATAGTGCCAGAATTTTTCTAACCATTAGAAACCATGTATACAGTCTAGAACTCATGACCTTCCCTTAGAAACTGAACCGCAAACTTGCACATGCAAATCTCAATCCCACACGATGCACCGCCTCTAACATACCATCAAATGAAAGCGCAAGAATCCCATTATCAACTTTGAGTCATCGGCATGATACATACTCAATCAGCCAAAAACCTTCCACTTGATACCATCCAGGAAGAAATCATAATACGTAAGATATTCCTCATGTCGGTAGAAAAGATCCATCTCAAACCATGGTAGAAATCATCAAGAACTCTTCGAAACCAATTAGCACAAGACCAAGCCATCAGAACTGAATCCCTCTAACTCAACCAAGTCATGTAGGCCGCCAAACCCAAGATTATTGCCACAAATCACCGGCAAAGCCTCACCACATCATAAGAACCAAAAGACCCAATCATATCCATTACCATGCTGATCCAACTTACTACCAAGCCATCCTATTTCTCTGAGTTCCTTCCGAATTATCTTCAAGTTCACACTTCTCTATACCAGTACACTACGACCTTTAACCCAATGCTTACCACAATAGATCCTAGCATGAAACCACATCGTTCCAAAGCCCATAAGCTACTGTATTACCTCTTAAGCCCCCACAAATACCGCACTCGCGATACTCACTCTGAAGAGACCTTTTGTGAATCTAACGCTATTTCCTTAACCTCTCTAATACTAATATGTAAAATCCATAATGATACAGAGTCCCGACACCATCTAATACAAGTGTATGATCTCAGCCTTTTGCAAATCTGGAAATTCCTCAAATACCACACATGAATCTTGAACCCATTAGAACCTTCTCGAGAGTCATCCACCCTACTCTAATCTCAAATGCACTGCCCAAACGAAATAAACAACCTATGCTCCATTAGCACCCAACACTTAAAGAAGTACTCCACATCTCTAAGCAACCGAGTGACTCCCTTTTCTTAACACATTACCTCCATTACGAATAACAAACCCGAAATATTCCAAGATTTCCACATATTCATAAAGTTAATACATCATGCATCCAGAAAATTTCATTACCCGAGTCATGCTCAAAACTAACTTTGTAAGTCATAATCGATCCTCAATCATGCCTCAGACTGAAACAAATACAACACATAACCATACATTCAAATCGTCGATAGCAGATTCCCCCACTTGGCTCAAGGCTATAGAACACAACATCCGATATCCCATAATTCCCTTACTCCATAATTGACATGATCTCGTACTGTAATTCAACAAATTCCTTCTTGAACTCACATAGTACTAATCATAGAAAATACCTCAAATCATCTGCTAAGCTCACATTCCTTGTTGTGATAGTCATGCCAACCTCCTCAAGCGATCCAAACTCAGTTGTAACACATATAACCCACAGGTAAGAGAAAACTCTCCACAGAAACATCATAGGGATCACACAATATCAGCACATCCCATAGGAGATAACCCACATGCTTAGCCTCTAAATGGCATCTCTTTACGCCTTACCATATTCACAAACACTATGCATTCACTAAATCTTCCCGAGTCTAAGCCCGTAAACTAAACATAAGACAAATGAACAACTCGAAAGATTCCTCAACACGCTCACAACTCGAGACTGCACAACATATTAAGACAGAAATCAAGCACCCAATAGTCCTTTTCACATCCAAGAAAACTCTTCTTATCACATACGAACCATTTGAACACATCCGGCAGTCACATCATGCTTCTCCTATAGCTATCCAACCACTCACTAAGCCATAGATTCCACTCCTAGGGACACTACCGGACATATAAGTCCAAAAGCATATACTTACACAGTTGAAACTACTGAGCCCAAGTAAACCTGGCCTTAAGTCCTCCAGACTGGCCCATCATCAAAACACAAAAAACACAGCCCGCCCTTATCTATGGAACCACAAGCCGTCGATGCACAGCTGATAGCGGGCGCTCAACATAACACATGAGTGAGTGGAAGGAATTCAAAGAGATATGCTTCAAGTTGAATCATTGCCGCACGATAAGGAAAGAAAGATGGGCAGTTTATCCTAGATGCCTTGTAGCCATTCAAAGATAGGTATGGACGTCATTAAACCGATCTGCAAGACTCTACTAGACACTTGCTCATGACTCATAGAACCTATAAACCTAGAGCTTCAATACCATCTTGTACGACCCAAAATCAAACTAGTTGTGATGGCACATAACCCCATTCGCTAGGTAAGTCAATTATCAATAAACACAATCCAAATGAGATTACTAGGAAATAAGTGATGAAATAATTGAATTCTTATTCAATAACACAAGGACTGGTAGTATAAATCATGAGCTTCTAAAACTTAGAATTTACAAAACGGTACAAAATAAATACATCATCTGTTCGAAATATACATGAACATATTTGGCAAACTAGGGCTACCAAGAATAAGTGTCAGCTACATCCGGAAAGCAGATACATCTTTAATGCCAGCTCTAACCATACACCACAGCCTCAGCTCCAAGATCTGCACGGAAGGTGCATAAGTATAGTATAAGTACAACTAACCCCATGTACTCAATAAGTAACAAACCTAGCCTTAGGTTGAAAGTGATGAGCTTGGAAGATAGTCGGAGTCCAACATCAATAGCCAATAACAGTTCATAACAGTATAATGAAGACAGTAAAGGTATATAACCCAGGATATGTAATGCACAGCTCGTTCACAGATATGGAAAAGTAGAATTTTTTTCACGTATAACAGTCCCAGTCTATATCTTACCACTGAAATCAATTAAACATGAGTTTATCAAAGAACTGTATTATTCCCAATTTACAATATCATATAAGACCTTTCGTTTACCAGTTAGCATAAGAAAAATGCATCTCTATGTCTACATGTCAAATATACGCGTCAAGTTATCAAATTCCATATCACTGCCTAGAATTAGGAAGATAGCTCTATATGCCTACATGTCAAATATACATGACAAGTAATCAAATGTCATATCACTGTCTCGCATAAGGATGGTACATGTCAATTATACATGTCAATTATACATGTCAAGAACTTTGTCTCACAATTGAATCGTTAAGTACACACAATCTTAGCACACTGCAGGTGCCTGGATCAAAATGCCCCGCTTCATCACCGTGGATCCATCAAAATAATCACACGTAGCACTGTACGGGTGCCTCCATAACTGCCCATCATCGAGTATGTGTATATAACATTTTGCATGTGCCCACTATTGGCATGTCAAACTCCGGAGGTACGGATCCTACCCAAGCGCTAATCATAATCACTTAGCCCAATAGTGGGGCTTGGTGCACGTGTAGCCTCAAATTAGTTCAGCTTAGCCCAATGTGGGGCCTGGCATACGCATCACCTCATTCTCATTATAACCATTGCGGCGTACAACCCGATCCAAATATCTATATCACTATGGCTCTATGGCCCACATCAGTCAACAATCCGCTCAAGTCTCAATATAAAGACATCTCACAGAAACACAACCCAATTATATAACACGAGATAACAACATACGTCTCAAATACAGTTCAAACTCGTGTCACGTCAAGGACACTATTAGCATGTGAGATAGCATATCAAAAGTGCAAAGAAACCGATACATAATATGTGGATTTAACTATCATGACCGTACAGTATGATTACGGCTAAGGAAAATAACTCAACATGGAAAAAATAGCACTATCATCTCTTATACAATTGAAGAGATAGCCTGGGAATGATTTCTAGCATGAATAATATCCCATGTAGTCTCATAAATGGAGCAAACAAGATATCAAAGAAGCATGGTAGCAAAACAAGGAATATAATAACCTAAGAACTACCTGTATTATGAATACCTCAGTGCATGTGCTCGCGCTCGTCACCTAGCACGTACGTCAACCCCAACCTATCTCGATATCATAATTTTCTGGGATAATCACCTTCAAATCCAAGTTTAAATGTGTTGCTTACCTCACACAAGCCAAATCAAATATTGACCAAGCCAAAAAATACTCTAGCAACGCCATCCCACGCGAATCGACCTTCGAATGGCTCAAAACTAGCCAAAAGCAACTCAAAATCATCAAATAATGCCAAAGGAAATGAACCCAAACGATAAAGGTCGAATCTTTAATAAAAAACTCAAAGTAAACAAAAAGGTCAAACCCGAGCTCGCACCTTTGAACCCAACAAACTTCAAAATTTCTCACAACCCATTCAATTACGAGTCCAACCATAACAAATTCACTCAAATCCAACTCTGAATTGATGTTCAAAACTTAATAATTCACTTTTGAAAAATTTAGACAAAAATCCCCAATTTCTCTTTTGAAATCATCAATCAAATGCAAAATCGAAGATGAAATCGCGGAATATAATCAAAATCGAGTAGACAACACTTACCGCAATCTATATGGTGAAAATCGCCTCTAAAATTGCCCAAATTCGAGCTCCATAACTCAAAATATGATAAAATGACCAAGACCTTCGAAATAGAGTTCTCTATAAATTGCTCCAGGGGTACCCTTAGCAATCGTGGTCACCAACCTCGCTCGTGACTCTAAAAATGTACTGCAGAGATTTTACCCTTTGCGATCACGGCCTTTTCCCTGCGATCGCGATGAACAAATTTCAATAACCCCATCCCAAACTCTTCCCAGACAGCCTGTAGTTTAACATCCATACCCTTTTGGATAAAACTATAAATGACAAATGGTTTGACTTTATGAAAACTAGACACAAAAGACTACAACTATCATTTTTGGATCACCTCAAAATTACTTATATATTGCAATATATAAGCTCCCAAAGTCAGCTCAGTGACAACAAAAATTTCTTTTTCGCGAACGCGATTCACAGGTCCAATTTTCCATTTTACTCATCGCGATCGTGGCCCAGAGCTTCGTGATTGCGATCGCGATGTACACACCTGTAGCCAAAAACCAGCAGTTGAAAAGTGCCTAAAAATAGTCCGGAACCACCCCGAAACTCACCTGAGCCCCTCAATACCCCGTCCGCACATACCGACAAGTCCCAAAACATAACACGGGCCTACTCGAGACCTCAAATTACACATAACCACATCGAAACCACGAATCGCACCTCAAATCAAACTTAATAAACTTTCAATTTTCAAAAACTCGTGCCGAACCATATTAAATCAACTCGGAATAAACTCAAATTTTGCATAAAGATTCCAAATAACATATTGAGCTTATTATAACTCCTGGAACAACAATCTAAATCTGATATCATCAAAGTCAACTCCTGGTTAAACCTATGAACTTTCAAAACCTTCAAATTGCCAAATTTTGCCAATTAGAGCCAAAACCTTTTAGAAGCCTTCAAATGCAAATCCGGGCATACACCCAAGTCAAAAATCACCCCCGGACCTAATAGAACCATCAATATTTTGATCCGGGATCAAATACACAAAAGTCAAACTTGGTTAACTCTTCCAACTTAAAATTTCCTAGTTGAGAATTATTCTTTCAAAGTCAATACCTAATCATCCGAAAATAAAAATCGACAATACACACAAGTCATATTGCACTATATGAAGCTACTCATGACCTCAAATAATCAAACAAAATGCAAATGCTCAAAATGACCGTTCGGGTCATCACAATTGTGAAGGCTTGGCATGGTTCTATGTTATATGAGGTATGTTATTGGTACCAGGTTTGGTAATGAGTAGTTATTGCAGGTAAAAGATATAGTTATGAAAATATGAGTAATGGGGCACATCGTGTGGCTACATCTTGGAATCAGATCTTATAGGGAACTCCAGATGTTGGAATTTGGTTCTAAGACTTGTGGGCCTAGGCGGAAGAAAGAATATTCATTCTCGAGTGTGTTAATGGACCTATATGGATTGAGGTGGCATGTGTGTGTATATGAGGAGCCTATACAGTTATTTTACGGCTTTAGAACGACTCTTCGCACGTTCAAGGACGAACATATATTTAAATGGGAAATATAATGACCTAATCGGTCATTTTGAGATTTATTATTCCGTTCGGTAGTTTGAGACCGTGAGAAACTTTATATGATGCATTATTACTTGTATGTATGTTAGGTTTTAATGTCCGAGGGGTTCGGATTGATTTGGAAAAATGATTCTCAATTTAGAAGTTTTAAGTTGGAAGAATTGACTTAAATTTGACTTCTGAATAAATTATCTCAGATCATAATTTCTATGGTTTGGTAGATCCGGATGGTGCTTTTGGACTTGAGCGTAAACACGAAATTGATTTCTGTGGTTCCAAGGTGATTCTGAGGATAAGCGTCGAAAATTGGCATTTTGAAGGTGTTGGAATTGGCTAAGTTTGACTTAGAGTGGACTTTGATTCTATCATATCCCGTTTGGTATTCCGAGCCTTGGAGAAGGTTTGTGTTGTCATATTTGACTTGTGTGTAAAATTTGCTTCCATTAAGAGATGTTTAAGAGTGATTTAGACACGGGTTGCATATTAGTTAAGCTTAAGAATATGAGTTGACAATGGTCAAATATTGGACTTATAGAGCTCGGATTCATGATGTAAAACTTTCAACATATTTTTATGATGATTTTTTACTTGTCTGCAAGTTTTAGTTAGGTTCTGATGAGTTTCAGATGAATTTGGGTTGTGTTACTCTCTTATTTGGTGTTTTAGCATTGTCTCTTTGGGCATAAAAAGTACCATATTGAGAAAATAAGCTCTAAATTGTGTTTTATTGAATTTTCGTGTGGTCTTGAAAATTTGCTTCTAATTGATACATTATGGGTTCTTGAGTATGTTTTGTCTAGTTTGTATGTTTTTTGGCTAGTTTCAGATTATTTAGAATTGGTTTGAGGTGCTAGAGCGGTGTTGGAGCCGATTATTAAATTTCAAAATGAGGTATGTCTCAAGCCTAATCTTGTAAAAGGAAACTTATCCTGTAGGTATTCTATTTGCTATATGCTGCTATGGGAGCTACGTCCATACGAGGTGATGAGCGTCCGTGAGTATGCTAGATTTGTTTATACGTCGGGTAGACTTAGATTTATACCCTTCTTTAATGTGCTATTTGAGTTAATATTGTATGTTTAAATGCTCTAGTTCATAATTTAGCCTGAGAGTAGACTTGCATAGTTTATCGAGCTTTGCTTTTTGATAAATGATAAAAAGTGCATGTGTTTTGAGTATGATTGCATGTCATTTCTTATGTGAGTTGTGGGAGATCATATGGTTTTTGAAGTGAAAATATGCTCATTACGTGTTTCTTGTGTGTGTGAACGAACTTGCTCGAAAAAGAACCAAATAGGAGAAAAATTGGCAAAAGAAAAGCTGAAGAGAGAAGTCTTAAATAGCGAAGCGTGGTTCGCTTTTTCAGACCGGGACCGGAGCAGAAGAAATCAATAACTGGGAGAGGTCTAGGGCGCATTTTTGGATGTGCCCCAGCTTCTCCAATCCGAATTAGGAGAAGCCAAACTCGCCCAACTCAACCCTACTCAATATAAATTGATAGATTTTAGAAGGAGAAGGACACACTTGGAGCAAGGAGAAGACTTAAACTTCACGTTTCTTTTCTCCTTCCATCCTATTTTCCATTGTTGTGAATTCTAGTCTTTTATTTGTGCAATCAATTATGAGTAGTAATAACTGGGGATTTTGACTGCTTATTAGCACCTTTTAGCTTTTGTTTTAATCCGAAAGTATTAAATTGTGTTCCCGGAACAAATGAAATTATGCAAAATTGCAGGAATGCTGGAAGTTTGGTCTCCCAAGATGAAATCCGACTCAAAAAGGAGTGTCCCAAGCACAAGGCAATAAAGGGCGCAGAAGCACATATGTGCGGTCCACAGAAGGAATTTTGCGGCTGCAGAAGAAAGTGTGAACAGTAGAATTCCATCTGCGTCCGAAAAACAAGAAGAATGATTCAGCAGACCTTTCAGCAATGTGCAGACCGCACATGAATTGTGCGGCCGCAGAACTGGGCTAGGAGTCAAAGATAGAGAGTATGCAAAAAGACCTAGTCCTGGAGCCTTTGTAAATCGCGGATCACACAATAAATGTGCGGCCATAGAAGATTGCCTCGCGGCTGCAGTCCAGAAATGTGCAACCGCATAAGATTTCTTTGCGCCCGCAATTCAGAAATATGTGGCCGTAGTACTCCACTTCCTACTTGCCGAAGTAATCTGCGGACCCCACATGGAATTGTGCAGCCACAGAACCTCCCGAGGGGCATTTTTGTCTGAGATTTTTGACCCTGTATAAATAGACGAGTTTCACAAAATTAGGTCATGTTTGAACATATGATGTTGCTGTTGCCGTTTTTCTTTACTACTTTAGGAAGTTTTACAATATTTTGGTGTTTTTCCATTATATTTCATCATTTTAATCTTCCATTATGAGTTTAATTAGCTTTTGTTCTTTATTTTCTTCAAACCCCATTATGATTAGCTAGACTTTTATTAGGGTTGTGACCTAACCCTAGTGTGTAATCCTTATGGGCATCTAATCTAGTGCTTGTTTATGATTGGGTGTTGATTATTTAGCTTAGTTCATGCTTCAATTTTAGAATTATTGGTTCCAAACATTGATTCATGCCTATTTGACTTAGTCTCCAATTGAGAAAGAGGGACCTAGTCTAGGATAACTTAGCTAACAAAGAATTTGTTCAATTGAGAGATTGATTAACCCAATTAAATAGTTCAACCTTGATATAGAAATAACCTGACTTGGGCTCTTATCAACTATTTTGGTTAATTCTCATTTGGACTTAAGAAAGCCAAATTGGGAAAAATCACTCTCTGACCAAGAGGTATTGAATGGATAATGTAGAATTGAAAGCTATAATACAACCCAATCAACAAAACAAGCATTAACGTCCTTATCTCATTAGGCAAACACCTAGGTTATGGTCATAACCCTAAGCCTTTAAACAATTTGGAAAAACACCAAAAACACTGATTCGCTTCTAGTTTCTTTTCTTATCTTATAATTGCTAGAATAAAATTGGTGGAAGTAAAATTTAGCTATTCCATTCGCTTTCGTCAAGTGTATAATCCTAAAACCCCTAGTAATTCCCTGTGGAAATCGACCACGACTCTTGTTGGGTACTATTCTTCCAACGACTGTTTCCACTCACTATTGAGTGCGGATTGGACGTGGATCAATTTTTCGCGCCGTTGTCGAGGAGTTAAAATTATGTTAACTATATATTTAGGTGTGTTTTTGGATTATCTTCTTTTCCTTCTGTGTTATTAACTTGTTTGAGAATCATAGGTAAAACCATGGCGAACAATGAGCTCGGAAATTTACCTTTGGGGGATGTGGACATCGAGGATGATCAAGTTGATGAGCTTTCTCTTGAACCTCAAGCCAATAGAAGAGGCTGAGTGCCTCATGACAATGTTCCCGCTCCCCACCTCCACCAAGAGCAGCTCCACACCAGGTGTTATCCAATGAAGGATATGCGATTGCAATATTCCCTACCCGTATTAGGGCGGGTAACTTTTAAATCACCAATGTGATGCTCACTTCGCTAGAGCAACGAGGTTTCTTCACCGGTGCTCCAAGTCAAAATGCATACAAACATTTGAAGGGGTTTGTGGACATTTGTTGGGGGAACAAACAAACAAATGTCTCCGAGGATGCATTGAGGCTAAGGCTTTTCCCCTTGTCTCTATGTGGGAAAGCTTTAGATTTGCTTAGAACGTTTGCCGAACCATTCCATTCACACTTCGGATGAGTTGGTGGAAAAAGTTTATTTCTATGTTCTTCTTTCCCAGGCATATGGCTACACTTCAAGATGAGATTTGACATTCAAGCAAGAGCGCAATGAACCACTACACGAGATATGAGAGCAGTATAGAATAATGGTCAAGGAATGTCCCAACAATGATATGACGGAAAACATGATTCAACAAATCTTCTATCGTGGGTAACACAACCAATCAATGTCCAGTGAATCAACTTGCCGGTGGGAACTTTATGACTACGCCTTATGCAGAGGCATGTGAGATTTTAGATGAAATGGCAAAAACATCATCGGCGTGGCAATCCCGGGCTAATGTTCCACAAGGTGATTCGAACATGATCCACTTTCACAAAGAGTTGCATGACTATGGGCAAGCCATTGCCGAATTGACTACCACCATGAATCAGCTAGCAAAGGCTCAACTTCAACAAGTGCAAAATCCTAAGCAAGTAAATGCCATGGAAGGCGTGAACATGATGGTAAACAAAAGAAGGATCAAAGGTCCACAAGTGCAAAATCGAGTGGAGAATTATGCGCAAGAGGAAAGTGATTTTGATCAAAATGATTCTTACAATGCAGAGGAGGTGCAATATATGAACGACTTTCAAGGGCAAAGAAACAACTTCCTAGACCCAAACCAACAACAATGGAGACCTCAAAACAATCAAGGCAATTGGAATTCTAACATCCAAAGAAATTGGAGTGGTGGCAAAATCCAAGGGAATTGGAATAACAACAACTATCAAGGAAAATGGAGTGGAAATAATCAAGGAAATTCGGGAGGGGGGAGGGGTTACAATCAACGCAGATGGAACAATAATCAAGGCAATCGGGGGTCGGGTTTTCAAAGTCTCCCGGTGTATCAACAACCGTCCAACCTGCCTCTTTATCCTTCCTATGGTCCAAGTTCTTCAAACAATGAGATGGGGCGTATTGAGAATATGTTCAAGCAAATGATGGAAAAGAATGACTTCAGATGCCCAACTTGCCTCACACAACACATCGATCCGCAACTTAGAAGTGCAAATGGGGAAACTCTCTCAAGCTCTAAATTCTCGTCCTAAGGGGGCATTACCAAGTGACACGGTAGTCAACCCAAAGGGTGAAAACAACATGGGGCATACCATGATCGTTATTACAAGAAGTGGAAGAGGTGGGAATGCACCTACCTCAAGTCAAAGGCAACTTGTGGATGATGGGCAAGTGGTACAAGAAGAAGAGGTCCCGAATAATGTGGTGCAATCAAATAATGAAATTCGGATTGATATTGATGATAGTGTGGAAGAGACTCAAGAGGAGGTAAACCCGTCTAGGGATCACATTATTGACATACCAGAGCCGGCAGTGCAAAAGGCTAAGGCACAATTGCCTAAGCCTCCAAATACATACCCTCAAAGACATGCCAAGAAAAATGACGAGAATCAATTCAAGAAGTTCATTCAAATGATGAAGATTCTCTCAATCAATGTTCCATTAGTTGAAGCTTTGGAACAAATGCCCGGCTATGCAAAGTTTATGAAGTATCTCGTGACAAAGAAGCGGTTAATGAATTTTAAAACCATCAAAGTCACTGATCAAGTGAGTGAAATTGTGCATTCAATAGCTTCTAAGTTGGAGGATCCCGATGCTTTTATGATTCCTTGTACAATTTGCAAAAGCTCTTTGCGATTTTGGGGCAAGTATAAATTTGATGCCTTATTTGGTTTTCAATACCTTGGTAATTGGGCAACCAAGATCCACATCTATGAGATTGCAAATGGTGGATCGTACTATGAAGAAACCTTTGGGAGTGATTGAAGATGTCTTGGTTCGTGTAGATAAATTCATTCTTCCGGCAGATTTTGTCATTCTAGATTGTGAAGTTGATTATGAGGTGCCGATTATTCTTGGAAGAACTTTCCTTGCTACCGGGAAGGATCTTTGTGATGTTGAAGCCAGGGAACTTATATTACGGGTTGGTGATGAAAAAGTGGTTTTCCATGTGTGTAAGACAATGCGGCAACCGAATAGCAATAAGGTGTTCTCTTTTATGGATTTGGTGACTGATGTTATTGTTGATGATACAAGTGCTATGATCAATATGGGTTATGTGTTGGAGGCCGTCTTGCTCAACTTTCATGATGACGAGATAGATGGCTTCATGGAATGTGTGAACTTTTTGCAAGGAATGAGGTCGTACAACTATGCACCCCATAAATTGTCCTTGGATCTTGAAAATAGGACAACTAAAAAGCTTTCTATTAAAGAGCCTCCTACCTTGGAGTTGAAGCCAATGCCTCCACATCTTCGATATGAATTTCTTGGTCCTTGTTCTACTTTACCAGTTATTCTTTCCTCTTGTTTGACTAATGTGTAGGTAGACTCTACTTTGGCGGTGCTACAAAAGAGGAAGAAGGCTATTAGGTGGACTTTGGCGGATATTCGAGGGATAAGCCCCGCATTTTGCATGCATAAGATCAACTTTGAGGAAGGCGCTAAACCATCTATTGAACATCAAAGGAGACTCAATGATTCTTTGCAAGAAGTTTTCAAGAAGGAGATTATTAAGTGGTTGGATGCCAGTGTTATCTACCCCATCTCCGATAGTTCATGGACTTCTCCGGTTCAATGTGTCCCGAAGAAGGGGGGCATGACAGTGGTCACCAATGACAAGAATGAGTTAATTCCTATAAGAACGGTGACTGGTTGGAGAGTGTGTATGGACTATCGCAAGCTCAACAAAGTCACAAGGAAGGGTCATTTTCCACTTCCTTTCTTAGATCAAATGCTTCACAGATTGACCGGCCGTGCTTTCTATTGCTTTTTTGATGGGCATTTGAACTACAAACAAATTCTTATTGCTCCGGAGGATCAAGAGAAAACTACCTTTACATATCCCTATGGTACTTTCGCCTTCAAGCGAATGCCATTTGGTTTGTGCAATGCACCGGCAACTTTTCAAAGGTGTATGATAGCTATTTTCATGGACATGGTGGAGGACTACCTTGAAGTTTTCATGGATGACTTCTCGGTGGTTAAAGATTCTTTTGATTATTGTCTTGCAAATTTGGATAGATTGTTAGCAAGATGTAAGGAGACAAATTTGATGCTCAATTGGGAGAAGTGTCATTTCATGGTCGAGGAAGGCATTTTCCATGGACACAAAATCTCAAAGAATGGAATTGAAGTTGACAAGGAAAATATTGAGGTAATTTCTAAACTTCCATCTCCAACTTCAGTAAAGGGTGTGCTGCGTTTTTTAAGCCATGCGGGTTTCTACCGACGCTTCATCAAAGATTTCTCTAAGATGGTGAATCCGTTGTGCAAGCTTCTTGAGAAGGATTCTAAGTTCAACTTCAATGATGATTGCATGAGAGCTTTTGAGTTGTTGAAGTTCAAGTTGAAAACTACTCCCATTATCACCGCTCCAAATTGGAGTGTCCCTTTTGAACTCATGTGTGATGCAAATGATGTAGCGGTTAGGGTTGTTTTGGGGTAACGCATCAACAAGATTTTTCATCCGGTCTACTATGCTAGTAAGACCATGAATAATTCCCTAGTCAACTACACCGTTACAGAGAAATAGCTCCTTGCCATTGTGTTTGCAATTGAGAAGTTCCGCCCGTACTTGATGGGTGCAAAAGTCATTGCCCACACGGATCATGCAGCGCTTTGTTACCTTATGAGCAAGAAGGACTCCAAAGCTTGATTGATGAGATAAGTTCTTTTGTTGCAAGAGTTTGATATTGACATCCAAGATAGAAAAGGGGGTGAAAACCAAGTGGCGGACCACTTGTCTGGTTTTGAAGAGGAGGGGAGGCCGCATGATGGCCTTGAAATCAATATCTCCTTCTCCAATGAGCAAATCTTGGCTATTCCAATGAAAGAGGTGCCATGGTTTGTGGATCTAGAAAATTTCCTTGTGTGTGGAATCATCTCGGATGAGTTCTCTTCAAAACAAAGGAAGAAGCTCAAACGACATTGTGAAGATTATTATTGGGATGAACCATACCTCTTCCGAATTTGTACGGATGGGATTATTAGAAGATGTGTACCAGAAGAAGAGCAAAGTGAAATTCTTGGGACTTTTCATTCTTCGCCATATGGTGGTCATCATGGTGGAGCAAGAACGGAGGCCAAAGTGCTAAGTTGCAGTTTCTATTGGCTCACTCTTTAAAAGGATGCTAGTGAGCTAGTGAAAAGATGTGATGAATGTCAACGGGCCGGTGGAATGTCAAAGAAAAATGAAATGCCTCTCCCTACCATTTTGGAGATTGATATTTTTGATGTGTGGGGTATTAACTTCATGGGTCCTTTTGTGATTTCTCGTGGAAACACCTACATCTTGGTCGCAGTGGATTATGTGTTCAAATGGGTTGAGGCCATTGCTCTACCCAACAAGGAGGCGAGAAGTGTGCTGGCGTTCTTGAAGAAGAATATTTTCACAAGGTTTGGTACTCCGAGGGCAATTATAAGTGATGGGGGTCACATTTTTGCAACAAGGCTTTCGACACTTAACTTAGCAAGTATGGTGTTACTCATAAAGTCACGACTCCCTATCATTCACAAGCTAGCGGTCAAGTGGAAGTCTCCAATGGGGAGATAAAGAGTATTTTGTCCAAAAAGTGAATGCTAACCGGAAGGATTGGTCCAAGAATCTTAGTGAATCTATCTATCCAACTACACAACATCTTTGATTAGTCACTCATCACACTCATTCCTCTGGTATGTTTCAATTTCTTGTTAATCTTTTTCTTTTAATTTGTAGATTTTTAGTCATTTTTAGGCTATTTGTCAATAGAATTCCATTATGTAATCCATGTGGGAGTAAATCTGTACTGGATTAACTAATACGTGCTCTATGAGGACCAAGTCAACATATTTTCATGTCTCTATGATGTTACCATGTCAAATTGTGCACAAAATTACAAAACCTAGAATGAAATAACTGAAATGTTCGTAACTTTTGATTACTGCGGCCGCACTTGAATTTGTGTGGTCCGCAGAAATTGATTCTTGGGTATCATTAGTGAAGAAGGGATCTGCGGCCACAAGGTAAATGTGCGGACCGCAGAGTTCCCATTGGTGGCTCCAGAATACAATTTTACTATCATTAGAGAGTCCCGACTTTGAGACTCCAATGTGCGGCCGCAGGTATAATTGTGCGGACCGCATAAATCGTGTTGCGGCCGCACATCAACCAATTCTCTATCATTATAGAGTTGGCATATTTGGGTTTCTGAGATGTGGCCGCAAGTGAAATTGTGCGAACCTCACTTTACTTCTGCGGCCACAAAAAAAATATAGTTCGGTCCGCAAGACCTCAACTGCGGCTGCAAGAAAATTGTGTGGACCGTAGATCCTTCTCCTGCAAGCATGCTTTAACTGTGAACCTCACTGTGTTTTATGGTGTATACTTGCATATCTGCTGTCTATGTTTGAACATTGAATTGTAACTAACAATCGCCTTTGCTTGATACATACAATGGTTTGATCTAGAGGCAGAGGCGACACTTCTAAAGGGAGGGGTGAACCTTCTCGGGGTCGAGGCAAGAGTGCCCTACCCCTTGGCCAACAAAATACAATTGAGAGGAAAGCTACATCCAATAGGGTAAGAGGTGTAGATCTTTCTGACACAAGCTCATATCTCCCATTTAGGGAAGCATCATAGGGCAACTCAGCCTCTGTTCAGGAGTAGCTGGACTTACAGTCAATGCCGCAAGGGACGTACCAACTCAGGGACGAGCTGTCCTCATCTCATAGCACTTTCGAGGACTCGGAGAGTGCTAGTCAGGATTCTTAGCCATCGGCCACGCCTGTCCCCGAGGCACAGGTTACACCAGTTCAGGATATCCCCGATGATGACAGAGGGGGAGATGCTACAGCTAGCGGCCTTGAAAGGTCAAAGAAAAAAGAGGTTTGGTAGGACCGATTTGTTAGCTTGGCTGCCTTCACCAGGTTTCGTACATGGTGGCCAGTGAGGTCGCTAACTCTCGAGCGACAGTTTCTATTGAAAGATTTGGAGAGGTATAACCCAACAATGCTGAGACAGTTCAGGGAACGCAAGAGGTGGATATGGTTCACTCAAATTGTAGTGGACACCGAAGAGTACCTGGTCCGGGATTCTATGCAAATGTTGCTCACATCAGAAGGGAACAAAAGTGGCTAAAGTACGGAACTTGAAAGTGAGATTTGATCAACATACACTCTACACATACTTGGGATTCAAAGATGTTGAGCCAAAGGAATATTTGGAGAAGTACGCATTAGGAGACAAAGCCCGTCCATGGTTAGCGGAGATTCAAGCAGCACTAGGGACACCACCTCCATGGATTGACGCTAGGGTTCCTATCCACTGGAGCACTCTCAGTTTTGAGGCGAAAGGGTGGCAAACCTTTGTCTGCAGCAGACAGCACCCGAGTAAAAATGAGACTTCCTTTCGATTCCTCAGGCAGTTCTGGGTGCTTCTATTATGGCCGGGTACCCTATCAATGTAGGTGCCGTGATGTCGGCCAACATCTCAGTGATTGCTCGGAAATATAACTCATCCTAACCGTATCCCAACACTATTAAAGAATATCTCACGGATGCAAGGGTAGAGCTGAGAGATTATGACACAAAGGTGAGGTCGAAGAAGCCTTTTCCTTGGTATTCACTGATGGATGCGAACAATCCAAAGAAGAAAGTTTAGCCTCCTACCACCGCGGGCCAGTCTGATGAACCAGCTATGGTAGCTGCTAAAGTAGTTGATGTTCCATCCATTTTAGTCGATCCTTCCTCAAGTGCTGCAGCTATGCCTCTGCCATCATCCACAGCCCCTACTTAGCTCCTGCCACAACTCCCACTTCGGCTTTGAAACCGGTGCCCAAACCTACTGCCCTACTCTCTGCGTTACGAGTCTCCCAGACATTGGCGAGCCTCAACAACTAGATGCAGACAGCCACTACAAAGCTATCTGACTTATCTAATACTGTTGCAGCACAGTCTTCTGTTAAGGCACCTCAGTTTCTCTCGATAGTTGAAGAGACATTGAAGAAGCTCCTTAAGAACCAGAACACTTATGGCTACCTTGGTACAGCACAAGTCAGTGATCGAAGGTTGGTAAAAGAAGTAAAGAAGAGGAGAAAGTCTCAAGCTAGCAACAAGTCAGTGGACAAGCTCTGGAGACAGGTGACCAAGCTTGCTACAGCGGGAGATCTCCCATTTGACATGCTGATTGACCCACACCATTCAGGCCCAGATCCTATAGCACCAATAACACTGGTTGCACTAACTGGCCAGTCTGAGGAGCCAGACCTTGCTGCCGACACTACCGAGGCAGTGCGTCAGATGTTCACCAACCCAGCCACAACAGAGTTGAGGATGATGAGATTCAGTTAGATGATCGTGCAGACGGTTGCATTACGGGGGACACAGAGATGTCCAAGGAGCCATAGGGAGTTTTCTTCACTCTTTCCCCTCTTTTACTCTTATTTTGTAAAGCATTGAAGACAATGCTTATCTTTATTCGAGGGGTGGAGTTTATATTATATTTGATAGATTATGAGACAGTTGGCCTGTAATAACTTGATATTGTTTTCCCTTTTCTTATTATATATATATTCTCTCTCTTTCTCTCAGTATATATATTCATGCTATATTCAGTAGTTTTTACTTATTAGCTTCTTCTTTTTTTGTTTGATTTAGTAGCTTCTTTGTTTGATTTATTAGCTTCTTTGTTAGATTTAGTAGCTTCTTTTTATGTTTTAGTAGATAAGAAGCCTTTGGTTTCTTAATGCCACGGTTCTTTCCAAAGGTAGTTGTTGTGCAAACCGGGTGACTCGTCCCAACGACGGGATGGAGTAACAACCTTCTTAAGGCAATGAGTCTGTTTTTGTGTTTAGGTAATAATAGTAGTAGTAACAAATAAAAAAATGACCTAATTAAGTCATGCTCAAAGAGTCAACCATGCTTTAATTGGTACCAACATACTTAACTACGTGATTATGGTTAGAGACAAGGTTTTTGTAAGAAATAGCTCTAGTTAGTGACTTTGTGACTCTTGTGTTGACTTTGGCAATCATCGAGTGGTTTAATTGGACCATAGTGATCTTTAAACTTGAATGTGGTCGTTGTGGGCCCTCGACTCTGTCCTCTTTAACAATTTGGTTGCATGAGGGGTGAGATGAATTATTGCTAGTCCAAGTATCCATGCGAAGGGTCTAAAACATGCCCTAAATGTATTTCAAGGTGAAATCCTATGTTTTGCTTGGTTTGAGTAGTGATTGTAGGCTCTCATTGGCCCGCTTGAGTTTTCTATTTCCAAACAATGTCATTATCCCTGTCCAACCCCCTTTAAGCCTCTAGCCTTTCTCATTTGATAACCATGTTGCAAGCCTTTACCCGTTTGGTCGTGACCCTCTCTTGGCACCCGAGCTTTCCTTGACACTCTCGTGAAATAAATGGCTTAAAACGTAAGTTTGGGGGAGAGATGAGAAACTTGAAAAAAGGAATCAAGGCACAAAAAGAGAAAAGAAATGGTCTACATGAGAAGAGAAGGCAAGAAAAGAAAAGAACAAAAAGAAAAATGCAAAAAGTGAATAAGTGGAAGGGTTGAATGGATCCAAAAAGAGGTAATGATCCCAAACATGGAGAAATCAAAAAGGGATAAAAAGAATGAAATGATCAAAGAAAAGTGATGTTAAGTCTCTCTAGTCCCCAATGGAAAGAAAGTGCCTCTAAGAATTGGCAAAGTGTAAGCCGATAATTAAAAGATAGAGTGCTTAAGGAAAGGTGTAACCACTCACCCATACTGTATCCGACCCTAATACAAAATTCGTTACATCCCGAATGAAGTCCTACTTAATTTCAAGCCGATTGAGCTTACAATAGTGGCGATCTACATTAGGGGCAAGCCTATGGTACTTGAAGCCGTACTTGTGGCATTCTCTTGAGAGAGATGAGAGAACCTTTCATAAATCTTTGGATTGAGTACTAAATTTCTTAAGTGAGCATGGCAAATGGAAAGTAGAGGAGGAAGAGTTTGGAGTCCACCATGACCTACGTGATAGAGAAAGAGTCCTTGATTATTAAAGTCAATTCTTGAAGCTCAAATGTCATATTAGAACTATATGTGCATGAATGCTTAACTTGTCATCTTGTTGATAATACATGAGTAATGTGGGTAATTGTTGGTCCCAACTGATGTGTGGATGGCTTACCTTTGAATTGCTGAAATGACCCTTAACGTTTGCAGGTGGGAACTAATTTATTTGCTTGAGGACAAGCAAAGACTTAAGTTTAGGGGAGTTGATAAGTGGGAATTTTGACTGCTTATTAGTATATTTTAGATTTTGTTTTAGTCCGAAAGTATTAAATTGTGATACCGAAACTAATGAAATTATGCAAAATTGCAGGAATGCTTTAAGTTTGGCCTCCCGAGATGAAATCCAACTCAAAAAAGAGTGTCCCGAAGAACAATGCAATAAAGGGCGCAGAAGCATACATGTGCGGTCCGTAGAAGAAAGTGCGGACCATAGAATTCCATATGCGGCCGCAAACCAAGAAGAAAGATTCAGCAGACCTTTCAACAATGTGTGGACCGCACATGAATTGCGCGACCATAGAATTGGGCTAGGAGTCAAAGATAAGAGAGCATGCAAAAAGACCAAGTCCAAGAGCCTTTGTGAATTGCGGACCACACAAGAATTGTGCGGTCGCAGAAGATTGCCTTGTGGTCGCAGTCCAAAAATGTGCGGCCGAAGAAGATAGCTTCTCAGCCGCAGTTCAGAAATGTGCGGCCATAGAACTCCACTTCCTACCAGCCGAAGTAATCTGTGGACCACACATGGAATTGTGCGGCCGCAGAACCTCCCGAGGGGCATTTTTGTCCGAGATTTTTGATCATGTATAAATAGACGATTTTCGCAAAATTAGGTCATGTTTGAACATCTGAAGTTGTTGTAGCCGTTTTTCTTTACTACTGTAGGAAGTTTTACATTATTGTGTGTTTACATTAGATTTCATCATTTTAATCTTTTATTATGAGTTTAATTTGCTTTTCTTCTTTATTTTCTTCAAATCTCATTATGAGTAGTTAGACTTTTACTACGGTTGCGACCCAACCCTAGTGTGTAAACCTTATGGGTATCTAATTTAGTGCTTGTTTATGATTGGATGTTAATTATTTAGCTTAGTTCATGCTTTAGTTTTAGAATTAATGATTACAAACATTGATCCATGCCTATTTGACTTAGTCTCTACTTGATAAAGAGGGATCTATTCTAGGATAATATAGCTAACAAGGAATTAGGTCAATTGAAAGATTGACTAACCCAATTAAAGGGTTCAACCTAGAAATAGTAATAACCCGACTTGAGCTCTTATCAACTGTTTTGGTTGATACCCATTAGGACTTGAGAAAGCCAAATTGGGAAAATTGCTCTTTGACCGAGAGGTATTGAATGAGTAACGTAGAATTGAGAGCTATAATACAACTCAATCAACAAAACAAGCATTAACGTCTTTATCCCATTAGGCAAGCACCTAGGTTATGGTCACAGCCCTAGGCCTTTAAACTATATGGAAAAACACCAAAAACATTGATTCGCTTCTAGTTTCTTTTCTTAGCTTATAATTGCTAGTGTAAAATTAGAATTAGAAATCAAAACCTGTTGTGGAAGTGCAATTTAGCTATTCCTTTCTCTTTCGTCAAGTGTATAATCCTAACGCCCCTAGTAACTCCCTGTGGAAATCGACCCTGACTCAGGTTGGGTACTATTCTTCGAACGACCGTTTCCACTCAATGTTGAGTGCGGATTGGACGTGGATCAAGTAGCTTACTTCTTTATATTGGGTTTGATAGAACCTCTTGTCATTATTTTACTTATGTCATTATTTCATGGTAAGGATGAGTAAAAGCATGAATGGTGATATCGTTCCATTCTTATACCATTTGTTTATATGCGTTCATTTGGTTGACGATTTATTTGGCTATCAAGTGATGTCATACCTGTCGTAGTTATAGTATATTTTCCCCCTTTCACATGTCCCCTTCGAATTGTACGTTGTTAATCTCTGTTTTTGTTACTATTTTGTATATATATGTTTGTACAGGTTTAATTACGTGGATGTCCTGTCATAGCCTCGTCACTACCTCGTCGAGGTTAGGATCGACACTTAGGGAGTATATTGGGTCGGTTGTACTCATACTACTCTTTTGCACTTCTTGTGCAAATTCTATTATTGGTCCCGGCGGTGCATGAGGTGCGTCAACTCGGATCATTGTATACAGAGACTTGAGGTAGATTTGGTGGCATCTGCAGACCTTGGAGTCCCCTTCCTCTTCCCTCTTTTACTTTTCATTTCCTTCGAAACAAATGTATTTCTTTTAAGCTCTGTTTGTAGAACTTCTAGTTGCTCGTGTACTCGTGGGGCTCCAGATCTTTGGGAGTAGATATTATTACATGACTTATGCTAATGTTGTATTAGATTGAGTATCTCTCATTATTTATCATCATTTTATTTAAACTTTTGGAATTTGGCTGTTTAACTATCTCACGTCGACTTGCATAGCAAGTGGATGTGAGGCGCCATCACAACCCCGAGGTTGGGATTCCGGGTCGTAACAAGTTGGTATCAGATCCCTAGGTTATCTAGGTCTCACGAGTCACGAGCAAGCTTAGTAGAGTTTGGAGGATCGGTATGGAGATGTCTGTACTTATCTTCCAAAGGATATGGAGTTTTGGAACAATTTCACTTCTTTTTTTCTCTATCATGCAATTTTATACTATCATTGATGACTAATCCATTCTATTCTTATTCTCTCGTAGATGGCGAGAACACGCACTACATCTACAGCCGGATAGGAGCCGGAGCCCCTTGTTGCAGCTACTACCAGGGGCAGAGGTCGAGGCCGAGGCCAAGCCTGAGGCGGAGCTCAGCCTAGAGCTCGAGTAGCAGCACCTGCAATTGAGCCTCAAATTGATCGCAAGGAAGAGGTTCCAGCTAAGACGGTACACGTCAGACCAGTTCAGGTCCCGAAGGGGTTCATAGCCACTCCAGTGCTTCAAGACGCTCTAGTTCATTTGGTGGGCCTTATAGAGAGTGTGGTCCAGACCGGTACCTTCCTAGTGGCACCACCCATCTCTCAGGCTGGGTAAGGATCACAAACTCCCACTACTCACACCTCAGAGCAGGTGGCTCCCCTATATCCAACTCCAGTAGCCCTGCCAGTCAGGGTGGTTCGGAAGGTTATTGTGGCACAGGCCGGTGATAGACGCGCTATGTCTTCTGAGGCTTTGTTGAGGTTGGAAAAGTTTACCAAGCTCTTTCCTGTTAAATTCAGTGGTGCACCTTCTGAGGAACCACACGATTATCTAGACCGATGCCACAAGGTGCTGCGGAACATGGGTGTAGTTTAGACCGAAAGCGTCGATTTTACAGTGTTTCAGAAGACTGGTTCCGCCAAGAGGTGGTGGCGAGATTATATGTTGACTAGACCGGTTGGGTCACCTGCAATTACCTGGGGATCAATTCTCACAACTATTTCTATAGAAGTTCTTTCCGGTCATTCTAAGAGGAGTACCACAGGCAATTTGAGTGTCTTCAGCAGGGTAGTACGACTGCTACCCAGTACGAGACTCGATTTGTAGGCCTAGCTCGCCATGCCATTATCTTGCTTCCTACTGAGAGGGAGAGAGTGAGGAAATTTATTGATGGGTCACTAACACTATCAGGCTACAGATGGACAAGGAGACTAGAGGTAATATTTCTTTCCAGATGGTCGTAGATATTGCTAAATGGATCGAAATGGTTCGTGCTCAAGAGAGGGGGCCGGTTTCTGATAAGAGGCCTCGTCATTCCGGTAGTTATAGTGCTGCTTCATTTGGAGGCAGAGTACTTTTGGTAGAAGCCACCCTCCCAGGCCGTTTCAGTCAGCGTTTCAGGCATCCCATGGTGCTTCGGGCAGTCGGGTCCTTATGTGTCTCATCCTGAGCAGCTAGCCTACAGTGCACCACCAGCTCCTATTAGTACACCTCCGATCCAGAGTTATCAGAGTGGTTACCCAGGTCGATAGGGCCAGTTCCAGGGTCAGCAGTCACAGCAGCTGAGGACTTGTTATACTTGTGGGGTCCGAGGCACATTGCTAGATATTACCCCAGGTCATAGGGCAGTATGCAGCAGCAGGGTTCTTGTGCCATAATTCCAATACCGGGTGCTCCACCGCCTGCTTAGCCAGCTAGAGGCAGTGGCTAGGCAGCTAGAGGTGGAGGTCAGGCTATTAGAGGTGGAGGCCAGCTAGCTAGAGGCCATCCCAGAAACGTAGTTCACAGTTGTGGGGCCTAGCCCCGATGTTATGCATTTCCAGCTAAGCCTAAGGCCGAGTCATCTGACGTCGTTATCACAGGTATTATTCCAGTTTTCCATAAAGATGCTTCAATTCTATTTGATCCGGGCTCTACTTATTCCTACGTGTCATCCTATTTTGCTTCATATCTGGTTTTGCCTCGTGATTCTTTCAGTGTTCCTGTGTATGTGTCCATGCCTATGGGAGATTATATTATTGTAGATCACGTCTATCGCTCGTATGTGATTATTATTGGGAGTCTTGAGATTAGCGTAGATCTTCAAATCTTGATATGGTAGATTTTGATGTTTGGGTATGGATTCGCTGCCACCTTATCATGCTATATTGGATTGTCATGCCAAGATGGTGACCTTAGCCATGCTAGGTTTGCCTCGATTAGAGTGGTTAGGGACTCCTGGCCATTCTACCAGTAGGGTTATCTCTTATGTGAAGGCTCGATGTATGGTCAAGAAGGGGTGTCTATCATATTTGGCCTATGTTCGTGGTTCTAGTGCTGAGGTTCCTTTCATGGATTCAATACCACTTGTCGTGAGTTTCCAGAGGTGTTTCCTGCAGATCTGCCGGGGATGCCACCTGACAGAGATATTGACTTCTGTATTAATTTGGCTTCGGGCACTAAGCCCATTTCTATTCCACCATATCGTATGGCCCCGTCGGAGTTGAAGGAACAGTTGCAAGATTTGCTCTTCAAGGGATTCATTAGACCTAGTGCCTCGCCCTGCGGTGAACTCATGTTGTTCGTAAAGAAGAAATATGGGTCGATGAGGATGTGTATAGACTATCGACATTTGAACAAAGTCACTACCTAGAAACAGTATCCATTACCGAGGATTGATGACTTATTTGATCAGCTTCAGGGTGCCAAAGTGTTCTCAAAGATTTATTTGAGGTCTGGCTACTATCAATTGAATATTAGAGCATTCGATGTCCCTAAGACGACTTTTCGGACTCGGTATGGGCATTATGAGTTCCTAGTGATGTCATTTGGGTTGACAAATGCCCTAGTAGATTCATGGATTTGATGAATCGAGTGTTCCAACCCTATTTGGATTCTTTTGTGATTGTATTCATTAATGATATCTTGATCTACTCCCGCAGAGAGGAGCGTGAACATCTTCGGATTGTACTCTAAACTCGGAGAGATAGTGAATTATAAACCAAGTTTTCAAAGTGTGAGTTCTAGTTAGACTCAGTTGCCTTTTTGGGGCATGTTGTATTGGCAGAGGGCATAAAGGTGGATCCTAAGAAGATTGAGGCAGTTCAGAACTAGCCTAGACCTACTTCTGCTACATAGATTCGGAGTTTCTAGGTTTGGCGGGTTATTATTGCCGGTTCGTGGAGGAGTTTTTATCCATAGAAGCCCCATTGACTAGACTGACCCAAAAGGGTTCCCCATTCAGATGGTCGGATGAGTGCGAATTGAGCTTTAACAAGCTCAAGACTACTTTGACTACGACGCCAATGTTCGTGTTGCCCACATGTTCAGGATCTTAGATGGTGTATTGTGATGCATCTCATATTGAGCGTGGTGTAGTATTGATGCAGGATGGTAGGGTGATCGCATACGCGACACGGTAGTTGAAGGTTCATGAGAAGAATTACCCTATTCATGACTTAGGGTTGGCAGCCATTGTTCATGCGCTGAAGATTTGGAGGCACTATCTTTACGTGGTGTCATGCAAGGTATTCACGGATCATCAAAGTCTACAGTATTTGTTCAAGTAAAAGGATCTCAACTTGAGGTAGAGGAGGTGGTTGGATCTATTGAAAGACTATGATATTACTAAATGATATTACTAGTTTTTATCATCTCGGGATAGCCAATGTGGTGGCTGATTCCTTGAGCAGAAAGGCTATGAGTGTGGGTAGCCTTGAGTATATTCTAGTTGGTGAGAGGCCGCTTACTGCAGATGTTCTGTCTTTGGCCAATCAGTTCGTGAGGTTAGATGTTCCAGAGCCTAGTCATGTGCTAGCTTGCACAGTATCCCGGTCTTCCGTGTATGAGCGCATTAGAGAGCGTCGATATGATGATCCCTATTTGCGTGTTCTTAAGGACACGGTGCGATACGATGGTGCCAAGCAGGTTATGTTGGAGAGGATGGAGTTTTACGGATACAGGGTTATATTCGTGTGCCCAATATGGATCGGCTGCATGAGTTGATCCTAGAGAAGGCCCACAGTGTCACGCCCCGATCTCAGGGAGTGCGACTGGCGCTCAACCGAGATAACCCAGCCGAACAAGCCTGCTAGACTTCCTTTTACCCAAACTCATCTATGAATAAAGAGACAATATATTTCATTGATTAAATAGTGTGGGGATTTTATGAACAACCCCAATTCCATTACCATTATCTAATCCATTGTTAAGTTTCAAAATACACATACTTTCATAGAAGAAGTGAAACAAGTGATTCAACTACAACATTACCAATTTGACTTTCCCAACACCCATACACAACCCACACTATGTCTACGGAGCCTCTAATAGATAAAAAGGAGTACAATGATAGTGTTGACAACAAGGCTCCAGCTACACCTAAACATAATACACACGGAACAAAAGTTGCACGACCTCGAAATGAAGTGGGGTTCACCAAGTCAGCTGGAAAGAGGGTGTACCGCTATCAGTGATCAATACCTCATGTTGTGGAACCACCTGCATCCATTAAAGATGATGTGCCCCCAACAAAAGGGACGTTAGTACATGTCAAATAGTACTAGTATGAAAAACCAAACACCTATTCAAGACTTGGAAATACAACATGAATATGATGACTCATGAAAACAATAAAAGGTCTTAGATAGCCATTAAATCCATAACAAATTTGTCAAGAGCTTTCAGTAACATTTATAAATTTTAAGTCGGGAATTCTCTGTAACCACCTTTACAAAAAGCGGCCCCACCGCCTCACCACAATGTATGCTGGTGAAGGTGCATCACAATACCACAAACTCTACACAAAGCGTCCCTGCTGCCTCACCCCAATGTATGCAGGTGGAGGTGTAACCACAATACCACAACTCTACGCAAAGAGGCCCTGCCGCCTCACCCCCAGTGTATACCAGTGGAGGTGTAACCACAATACCATAACTCTACATAACGCGGCCCTGCCGCTTCACCCTAATGTATGCGTGTGGAGGTGCAACCAAGATATCACAATTTTTACGCAAAGCGGCCCTGCCGCCTTACCCTAATATGTGCGGGCGGAGGTAAAATCAAATATCACAATTTGAATTCTCAAACGATAATAGTACATACAAAAAATTTCCTTTGAAATTATACCCTTTGGCACCTTTGGCCTTAACAAGAATATAAGTCAATAAGATTTCATCATATGGGAATAAGAATTTGATCACATTGATTTCATACCAATCTTTCTTCCCAAAGGGGGTGTAACATAATTAAGTCAAAAATTGAGAATCATTAACACATGAGGTTTCTAACACATTATGCCAATCGGAACTTGAATATCCCACATCAATATTGTTTCAAGTTTGAACTTCACACGATGGAATTTTGTAAGAATACGGGAATTCGGGAATTCCAATACTAAAAATAAAGAGTTTAGCCTTCATACCTCGAAAGAGCTTTTCTTAAATTACTACAATATTCTTGAAATCCTAGCAACTTCAATCTATTTTGAGACATAACAACTTAAAGACAAATTAGGAAGATATTCATGGCTTCAGCTCATTTGCGCATTTTAACACTAGATGTGCAAATTTGATTACAAGGTTCTTCCACAAGATTTCCTTCACTCCATGACCCAATCTTTACCCATTTGAGCTCAACAATCTTCTCGCAAACCTTATTTGTACATGCATGTATAAATAATACTCTCCCACCCAAGAATCATACTCCCAATCACCTATCTTCTACCCAAACTCGAAATTGAAGATTAGGGTTAGCACCTTACCTCTTGGATGAAGGTCTTGTAAGCTTTCTTGTTGGATTTCAAGGCTTGAGCAAGATTTTGATGAACAATTAGCCTAGGTATTTCTCCTCTCACTTTAGGGCACTTCCTCTCTCTAAAAATATCAGATATTCCCCATAAAAAATGCTCTCTTACGTCTATTTATCGAGATAGGTTCGGGTTATAAAGATAGAAGAATGGACCTTCCAAAATCCAGACCGGGCTACTAACCAGGCTAGGCACGCTCTGCAGCGAGCTACAAAAAAGGCTTCGCGAGCTACAGCCTAGGCTTGCGAGGGATATAGCATAGTCTAGCGCGCCACAGACCAGGCTTCGCGAGGGATATAGCACGGTCTAGCGCGCTACAGACCAGGCTTCGCGAGATCAAAATGATTCAACTCCCTAACGCACTGTTCAACCCAAAAGTCCGACAATATAATACATTAGCCTACCTTGGCACCACGGAACCTTAAATTACTTGCCGAAAATTTATGGGGCTTTACACACAGTTCCCAGTATTCTATTCATCCGGGTGCCACCAAGATGTATCAGGACTGGCGGCAGAATTATTGGTGGAGGAGGTTGGAGAAGGATATAGTTGCATATGTAGCTCGGTGTCTAGATTGTCAACAAGTAAAGTACGAGCATCAGAGGCCCAGTGGTTTGCTTTAGTGGTTAGAGATTTTGTGGATATGAGAGTGTATCACTATGGATTTTGTTGTTGGACTCCCACGGACTTAGAAGACGTTCAACACGTTATGGGTCATTGTGGACAGGTTGACCAAGTCGGCACATTTCATTCCAGTGGCAGTTACCTATTCTTCAAAGCAGTTAACTGAGATCTACATCCGCGAGATCGTCCATCTTCACTGTGTGCCGGTGTCTATCATTTCTGATCGAGGTACGCAGTTCACCTCGCACTTCTAAAGGGTCGTACAACATGAGTTGGGCACACGGGTTGAGTTGAGTACAACATTTCACCCCCAGACGAATGGGCACTCCGAGCGCACTATTCAAATATTAGAGGATATGCTTCGCACTTGCGTTATGGATTTCAGGGGTTCTTAGGATTAGTGCATGCCTCTTGTGAAGTTTACCAACAATAATAGCTACCAGTCAAGCATTCAGATGGCTCCCTATGAGGCATTATAAGGGAGGCGGTGTCGTTCGCCAGTTGGATGGTTCGAGTTGGGAGAGGCTTGGTTGTTGGGTACCGATTTGGTACAAGATGCCTTGGACAAGGTCAAGATTATTCAGGATCGACTTCGCACCGCTCAGTCTAGGCAGAAAAGTTATGCCACCACAGAGTTCGTGATGTTGCATTCATGGTTTGAGAGAGGGTATTGCTCCGGGTTTCACCCATGAAAGGTGTGATGAGGTTCGGAAAGAAGGCATGTTGAGCCTTAGGTATATCAGACCCTTTGAGATTCTTGATAGAGTGGGTGAGGAGGCCTACAGGCTCACATTGCCACCTAGTTTATAAGCTGTCCATCTAGTGTTCCATGTGTCTATGCTCCGAAAGTATAACAGTGATCCGTCATGTGTTAGATTTCAGCTCAGTCCAATTGGACAAGGATTTGACTTATGAGGAGGAGCCGGTGGCTATTTTAGCCCGCCAAGTCCGACAGTTGAGGTCTAAGATTTATCCTTCAAGTCGAGTGTAGTGGAGAGGTAAGCCGATCGAGGCAGCCACATGGGAGTCCGAGTCGGACAAATAGAGTAGATATCCACACCGTTTCACCAGTCCAGGTACCTTTCTATGTCCGTTTGCGGACGAATGTTTGTTTTAGAGGTGGAGAATATGATGACCTGATAGGTCATATATAGTTTTATCCTTCATTTTTGTGTTTTGAGACCTTGATCAGCTTCCTTTAGTCTTTCTCAATTTGCGTGCATAGTCCGTGTCCTTTTTTCGGAAAGTTTTTATGAGAAAAATTTATGAAAAATGAAATCATGCCTTAAAACTCATTTGAGTTGATTATGATCAACGTTTTGTGTAAACGAATCCGGATCAGTATTTGGACGGTGCCTGTGTGTCCGTATCGTGATTTGGGACTTGGGCGTATGCTTGGAATTGATTTTGAAAGTCCCTAGTTTGATCTAACGTAATTTGTTGTAAACTATAAGCTATAGGTTTAAAGAATTCATAAGTTTGACCGTAGGTTGTCTTTGTTGCTACCGGGTTCGAATTTCAGTTTCGGAACTTGGTATAGGTTCATTTAAGTATTTATGACGTATGTACAAAATTTGGTGCAAAACAATGTTGATTTGACGTGATTCGGATGTCCGGTTGTAAAATTGCATGTTATTAAGTTTCATTGAAAATTTCATTCGTTTTGGTATCCGATTCATAGTTCTATGTGTTATTTTGATGTTTTGATCACGCGATGATATTTTTGGACTTGTGTGCATGTTTGGTTTAGAGCCCCGAGTGCTCGGATGAGTTTCAGACGCATTTCAGAGAGTTCGTAGGAGATCAAATTTTTGCTGGTGCTCAGATCTAAGTAGCATTTGCAACAGCCGCATTTCCTAGCTTCATGCTCGCATTTGCGTAGAGCATAATGGCCTAAAGAGTTCGCATTTGTGCACTCCCTATTGCATTAGCTATGATGGCCTGGCCTGGGTGTTGGTCGCAATTATGATCACTGAGTCGCTTTTGTGCAGGGTCCATGTTCGCAAATACGAATAAATTGTCGCATTTGTGATGACAGCAGAGGTGTGGGATTCCTCGCATTTGCGATGGATTGTTCGCATTTGCGATGGATTGTTCGCATTTGCGAACCCCAGGTCACGTTTGCGATATCTGCACCTGGACAAAAAGCTGAGAATGCGGGATTTAGCTCATTTTTCACAACTCTCAACACTAAAGACCCTAGAGGCAATTTTTCCAAGAGAATTTCTTCCTAAATTCATTGGTGAGTGACTTTAATCTATTCTTTTTCAATTACCCATTGTATTTCATAAGATTTCAACATCAAATATAGGATTTTCATAGTAGAAATTACGGATTTGGGTAGAAATAGGGATTTTTGTATGTTTGAGATTTAGACCTCAAATTGAGGTCGGATTTTTAAACTAATCACATAACCGGGCTCGGGGGTGAATAGGTAATTGGGTTTTAGTCCGTACCTCGAGTTTTGACCAAGCGAGCCTGGGGTTGACTTTTGATGACTTTTTGGAAAAAGAGAAAAGATCTTAACTTTATGTATTGTAATTGATTTCCAATAGCATTGTTTGATGTTATTGAGTCTATTTTGGTTAGATTCGATTGGTTGGAGGCGGATTTTAGAGGAAAGGCCCCGATTGAGCTTTGATTTGACTATGGAGCGAGGCAAGTGTCGTGGTTAACCTTGACTTGAGTTATTAAGACTTTTTTGCCTACTTGCTACGTCATTAACGTGTGGGACAACGTATATGTGAGGTGACAAGCATTATGCGTTGTAGTTGGGATAAAGCATGCGGGTGGAACTTAATTCCTTGTGATTTGTTTCCTTTTTCGTTATGATATGCTTAGGTTAGATTATTACTTATTTGATCATTCCTTCTGTAATTATTGCTGTGTTAGTAATTGTTGAGTATTTTGGAAGTTGAAGGTTGGTATCTTGGCATCATATTTGACGTTAAATACATTTTTCATGTTATTTATCTCCCAAATTTATATTATCTTTACTACATGGTAAGGAAAAGTGTTAGAGCACAAAGGGTGATGTCGTGCCATTGTATTTATTTTATTTATTTATTAATACATAGTGAGGAAGAGAATTAAAGCGCAAAGGGTGATGTCGTGCCATTCTTCTCAATTATTCATTGTTACATGGGGAGATCGATAGTAAAAGCACGAACGGTGATGCCGTGCCATTTTATTTTACTTATGTCATCATTTTATGGTAAGAATGAGAGTAAAAGCACGAAGGGTGAAGCCGTGCCATTCTTATACCATTTGCTTATCTGCCTTCATTTGGTTAACAGTTTATTTGGCTATCACGTGATGTCATAACTGTCGTAGTAATAGTATCTTTTCCACCCCTTTGCATGTCCCCTCCTAATTGTACGTTGTTAGTCTCTGGTTTTGTTACTATTTTGTGTGTATATATATATATATATATATATGTTTGGACATGTTGAATTACGTGGGTGTCCTGTCATAGCCTCGTCACTACCTTATCGAGGTTAGGCTTGACACTTATGGAGTACAATGGGTCAGTTGTACTCATACTACACTTCGGCACTTCTTGTACAGTTTCTGGTATTGGTCCCAGCGGTGGGTGAGGTGCGTCAGCTTGGATCATTCCATACGGAGACTTGAGGTAGATCTGCTGGCTTCTAGACCTCGAAGTCCCCTTCCTCTTCCCTATTTTACTGTTCATTTCCTTCAAAACAATTGTATTTACTTCAGTCTCTGTTTGTAGATTTTCTAGTTGCCCATGTACTCGTGATTCCGGATCTTTGGAGTAGATATTATTACATGACTTATGCTGGTGTTGTAATAGATTGAGTTCATATCTCTCATCATTTATCATCATTTTATTTAAATTGTTGGAATCTGGCTATTTAACTATCTCACGTCGGCTCGCCTAGCAAGTAGATGTTAGGCGCCATCATGACCCCGAGGTTGGGATTCCGGGTCATGACACATGCTCATTATCATTTCAAATGAAAAGACAAGTAAAGTATCCCAAATTATCCAATAGGTTCACCCATTAGCCTATTCAATTTCATTCTTATCATTTAATACTCATTTGGAGTCATTAATGATACTACGTTAATTACCTAGCATCATCAAGTCACTATTCATTGCCTTCTCCAACAAAACCATACATTCAAGAACACTCATTTCAAGAGCTAGTGTTGTATCTTATCCAAATGGTGATTCCCAATTCAATTCATTCATTAATAAAGTTATCAAGTCTATTGGAATCATTAGAAACTCAAAACAATTTCATTTATATCAATTCATCAATATACGTCTTCTTCTTTACCCAAAATGGCATTCTCAAGACCCATCCTTAGGGTTCATACAGTACCCCATTACAACTTCAAATAAAACTCATAAACATGCTACCCATACTCCAATATGTCATATATGTGAAGATCAAGTGAAGAGATTACCTCTTGGTGGAAGAATCTCACTTTTCCTCTTTTTGGTATTCTTGAAGATTCAATACATTTCCTATGGATTTTGATCTATGAATGATGTTAGAACTAGCATTAAATGGTGTTATGTAGCCACAAATTCATCTTGAACACTTACCTTGAAGTGTGTTGATGAGGGATGTGCTCTTCCTTCTCTCTAGATTCAAGACCCTTGTCCAAAATTCCATCTCTTTCGCTCTCCCCAAAATAGTCACTTTTATAATTTTGATGGCATACGTAGCTATGCACACCTCCAGCGTAGCTAAGCTCCCTTCCTCTTCAGCTCCCCTTCATTTGAATACCTTGCTGAAATCAGCTACGCCCAAGGCAGCGTAGCTAAGCACAGCTTGCATAGCTACGTGGCTTCTGTGATATGCTTTAGTAAAAAGATCATAACCTCTTATAAGAATATCTAAATGACGAACAGTATGAAGCACTGAAAACTAGACTCATAGATATTTAATTTTATTTGTCGAACACCACATAAATTTTTATATATTTGGAGTTGTGCTCGTTTAAAGTTAGGTCTTGTGCAAATTCATTTGAAACTTTAGCCCATCATATAGTTTCCAACTTGACTTAGCCCTAGGGCTCTTCTTAGACCATAAACCATTATTAATATACCTTGTGCACATTACCATGATAAATTGATATCCTTTATATTATTAGTCCTTATTCACCTTTGGATTAATATAACTAGCACACGTTAATCTTCTTAGTATCCTTAAAGCCCTTCAGGAATTTTCTGGGATGTTACATTCTCCCCTACTTAAGAACATTCGTCCTTGAATGTTTTACAAGTCATTATCAAGCATAATCTTATACCCCTTTCACCTTAACCATCATCATTAATAATTCTTGCCTTTATATTGATATTAAATAACCTTCCTTAAGACCCACAATTTTGCAACTTTCCAAATTTTTAAAATTTTTGGCAGAGTATCCCCGATAATTGGGACTAACCAGAATATTTCACCTGAGCAGAACAAGGCACCATACAAATAATAATATGGCTCAACAACCAACAATGTATCACATAAAATTACATCTAGGCCCCACACGACCGTATATATACCATAAGTACACCAAATACAAATTGTTGAAACCTTTTTAACTGGTAACATACTTGCATACTGTTGAATATTAACATTAGCTGCTAGACATAGCCTCATATTACTACTATACATACCGACAGTTTCTTCATCATATATGCATCAAGTCATACTTGAAAAGTATCTTCAACTAAACTAAAATCTCTCCATGGTTGGAATTTCATAATTTATTTTCTGAATAATAAAGAATGATTAATTTCTATGCTGCTCAAATTCTCAGGTTCCTCAAAGCTATGGTTCATTCTTGAGAAAGCAAAGTTTAATTGCCCATATGGTACTTATAAATTGCCTTATTCTGATTCGTAGTCTCGAAAATTTCTCATAAACAATACTTTCAAAATAATTTTCTTACAATCATGTTTTCTGCCATAGATTATTCACTTGGAAAATTTATTATTCTCTAATTTCCAAAATTTCTGAAATGTTCTTCTATTCCTTCCAAAGACTAACAAGATATTTGATTACATAAATACATCCGTCACATGATACTTCATACCTCCACTTACCCTTGTAACTTTATATCCCAACTTATAGTCACCCTCAATAACAAGTTTTCTCTATGAAAAATATACACCCCAATTTCTTCCATTTTATGAAACCAATTTGCCACTTATTCTCGAACATCAGTATACATGTTTTCCTTTTTCTTAACCTTAACCAACTCATTAACACCATCGAGTTCTTTGTGATATTTTTCTGTAAAAAATCTAGATTACATTTATTTGTTTGCCTACTATTGCAATGCTACCATAGTCCATAGGGTTTTCACACTCCAGTTCCAAGCTATCATGATGATACCTTTTTTTTATTAGTACTCTTTCTTGAGCACACGCCTCTTACTAGAGTACATTGTTTTGATTTGCAAGAGTATTTCTTATTCAGGAATATGCATAGTATAACTTATTTTCTACCTCATTTCATTCCAAGTGCGCACATATTTCATCCTTATTTATAACCCTCATTGTTCAACTAAGCCAACATATAACCAAAGAACTTTCTCATTTTCTGTAAAAGGTTGAATTTAATTCAAGTGACACATCTTCCTAAGTTGTTGGAATCTATTCGAGTAGCCCATAGAGTATTTGACTATTAGATAGTACCTCTTAATAACCTCAATGTAGAACACCGTAACTATTGCTCGTGAAAGCATGTGATCCATATACTAGCACTGTATGACAATTTTACTCATTTCATCCGGAATATTACTGAAGATTTTTCCTTCACCTTTCTTTTGTGAATAAAATTTTTTCATTTTATTTTTCCAACCATCACCTTTAAGGTGACTTCTACTTGCTCTGATGTTCTCCCACTTAGGCGTAAAACCCAAATCTAAAGCTTGGACATGATACTCGAAGATTTTAGTAAATTCGTACTCCATTCCATCTGATTATATGCACGCCCATATACTACTACAATATATTTATTTTCCCAACTCGAAATCTTAATTCACTATTTCAAATTTCCATGAAGCCTTGACTTCTATTTTTGTAATTACACTTAGTAGTACCAACTATCCTAACAATAGAAGAAAAATAGTTATGCTCATCAAGGATTTCTTTGCCCTTCTTGTACCCAAGTATCATGGCACTTCTAGCCGCAACTCATGTTGCCAAGTATCATCATTTCCTGCCTTACAATTATAATACGGTTAACATATCACCTTTCAAGTTCATCTTATCTTAAGAATTCTTTTTCTGACATTATAACCTTCAATCCATGCAGAATTACCTTTCTAGCAAGTAAGACTATTTTACCCCTTGCAGTCCATGCTTATGTATTTGAACAAGTACTCCTTAGGCAAAACCCGAATAACATTCATACAATTTTCCATACCGTACACCATTTTTAGAATGCTACATTTAAGAAGCATATCATCGATCTTGATGTCATCATCATAACCTAATTTTTTTTTCTCTAACTATAGTCAATATCCCATCTTTACATTATCATGTTTCGTGCAATTAATATAAGTACTTGTATATTTTTCATTATTCATGAAATCTAGTTTGTGGGTACCCGATCATTGTACGGTAATTTATTTTGTACTGTCATAGTATCTTCAACTTCATCCCCGTGCATAATATGTTAGGGATTCCTGATGCATCACTCCATAGCATTTGGACACTTGTAACCTCTCAACTCCCATAGGTACCATTATCATTTTTAAGTTCTTGAGCCTTAAATGACCAAACTGCTCTGAGAAAGATAAAAAGCGAACTCTTATAATTTGGAGCCCTACTCCAACAACATATATAATATTGGCAACTTCCATAAGTTGATACTTTGCCTCATACATCATTTCAAATATTTATTTCTCTTAATTCATAGGGGTCCATCAAATCCTAATTTAATCGATCCACTTGACACATGTATATATACTTTGGAGCTTACCTTTGAAAGTTCTCAATTCTCACAAGTCCAAAAGGACAAAATAAGGTTTATTCCAGGTAGTCAAACTCAAGGTTATCATTCTATATTATTTTACCTTCTTTGGTAACCTATGTTGCTTCTTATACCTTTCTAAGTTATACCTTTGTGTATATCATGCTTTATTATTATCATCTTTATTTTTTTTCACATACTCATTTATGTCCACCTATTTCATCCATGCATACTTTGGTATGCATCATTGAATGTTAACATTTGTTAATATCTCATTCATTAACTAGGATACATTCAAGGTTCACCTACCCTTCTCATGCTTATGATATGCTTTGAATACCCATAATTTGTGCCCGTACGTGACACTTTATTTCTTACAATTTACTTCCTTACATGTGACATTACCGTAATGACAACCTCGTCGGGAGTCTCCCAATCCATAGTGAGAGTGAGGATCATCTCTTGTATATTGACTTGTTCACCTTTTGAAAGTCTTGAAGGTTTCTTTATGCCCTCTTTTTTTTTAGAGATGCTTTTGACAATTCTTGACATTATCCCAAATAGGTCTTCATTCTTATAAGTCACAATGTGATTGCTACGAACTTGGTATATTCACATTCTCTTACCAATTCGATTTTTGTCATTCCTCGACATCTCATCATGATAATTTGAGATACAACCTTCCCATTTATCTTGGAACCATTGTGTTTTCTTCTTTGTACCTTTGCCGTACTCATTTGTGGTGACCGTTACAGTGGCCGTTCATTTTAACATCTTGACTAAAAATCTAAATTCTAGATTAGGGCCTTACCCTTTTGAGGTTCTCTCTTTCACATCCTCTAGTGCAATATTTTGTACGTTCTGGCTCTACTCTGACAATACTAGCTGGCATCATTATCTCAATTTCTTTTCCATGAGCCATCAATATTCATTTGAAAATTCTTATTCACCACATTTGTAAATCTTGGCATAATCAGTTCCACTCTATTTTTTACCTTAAACCATCCTTTTATTTATGGACAATCTGACAAATTTCCCAAGCAACACGTGTAATATCTTGAACCTTGAGCTTTGTGCTCGTCACTTCTCTATATACCATGTCAGATAATCAATACACCCGAAAACCGTGTCTCTCGCTTCAGGCCCAAAGCACGATCTAGAGTAAAAAGAAAGTAAAACTCCCTAAATATCCTTGTAGTCTCCCCAATATAAGTGTGGCCGGCGACACACTGATAAGAGGGCATCTACTTGACACAGCTCCATAGACTTCCTAGGACTCGACTTAGAACTTAGTACTCAGATGCCAAGTTCGTCACGACCCAAATCCACGTGACCGGCACCCAGCATACTATTCGATCAGAGCGAACCAACCCATAAGATGCACCCAAATCATATGCATGAAAACTAATTTAACTGCGGAAGCTCTTTGAAAAATATATATATTTTCAAGTTAAACAATGGAATGTTTTCCAATTCATAATCATACATGAAGTCTTTCATAATAACAACAATGAGACTAAGTAAAATAAATATATTTTTATGTATGTCATGTACAACCCCATTACTACAACTTTTCACGATTGTCTATGGAGCCTCTATACCCAAAAATATAACTAAACACTTGGGCTAATGCCCGACTAACATAAATTAAGAAAGTAACATGATAGCTACCACGAAATAGGTGTGGTGCCTCACCATATACCTCAGGACGAGAGTCATCATAGTCATGTCCGCACGTATCATACCTCATTTTGAAACATGTAAAGTAAGTGGGGCCCTGGAGGGGGGCCCCTAAGGGCTGAGTACACCACAACGGTACTCAATAAGTGTTATAGACACTCTCTAAGTCTAGTCTTGGGACAAGATTTTACAAAAACTATGCAGCCAATATTTGATATAAGGTGATATACAATTATATAAATCATGCTCTTTATCATTTTAAATGAAAAGACAAGTGAAGTATAAATAATGATTGTCACGCCCCGACCGCGGGGAGCGCGACCAGTGCTCAACCGAGATAACCCGGCCGAGCAAGCCTGCTTGATTGCCTTCTACCCCAACTCACTCATGAATAAAGAGAAGATATATTTATATCATTAATTAAACATTGAGTGAATTCCATGAACAATGCCAATTCCATTACCATTAGTCACTTCATTCCATAGTCTCAAAATACATACACAATCATAATCAAAGTGCAACAAGTGATTCAAATACAACAAGGCTAGTTTAACTTTCCCAACACCCATATACAACCCACACTGTGTCTATGGAGCCTAAACGTATACAAAAGACTATGATAACGGTGGCAAAAAGGCCCCGACTATACCTCAAAACATAATACACGCAGGACAAAAGATACACGACCCCGAATGAAGTGGGGCTCACCAAATCTGCTGAGAAGAGGTGTACCGCTATCACTGGTCAATGCCCTCCACTGCACAACCACCTCCATCCATTAAAGATGAAGCGCCCTCGGAAACAGGGACATTAGTACATGTCGAATAGCACTAGTATGAAAACCAAACACCTATGTAAGGACTTGAAAATACCACATGAATATGATGAATCATGGTAACAATAAAAGTTTTAGTTAGCTGTTAAGGCCATAGTAAATTTATTAAGAGCTTTCAATAACATTTATAAATTCTTAAGTCGGGAATCCTCTACAACTACCTTTACACAAAGCGGCCCAGCCGCCTCACCCCAATGTATGCGGGTGGAGGTGCAATCACAATATCAGAAACTCTAAACAAAGCAGCTCTGCCGCCTCACTCCAATGCATGCGGGTGGTGGTGTATCCACAATACCACAAACACAACACAAAGAGGCCCTGCCACCTCACCCCAATATATGCGGGTGGAGGTGTATTCACAATACCATAACTCTACACAAAGTGGCCCTGTCGTCTCACCCCAACGTACACGGGCGGAGGTGTATTCACAATGCCAAACTTCGGATTCCCAAAATGATAATAGTTCATATAAAAGAGTTCCCTTTCAAATCAACCATTTGGAACCTTTGGCCTTAGCAAGTGTTAGTTCGTAAGGTTTCATCATATGAGAAATAAGTGTGTAATCACATTGATTTCATACAAGATCTTCTTCCCAAAAAGGGGTATGGCATGATTAAGTCAAAAATAGAGAATCATTAACACTCGAGGGATCTAACATGTTATGCCAATCAGGAATTAATTTTACTAGTTTGAATACCCTATAACGCACATCTGAATAGGACTTCTGACGACTCTGAGCAGTTTTCAATCGTTCTATAATGACCTTAAACTTTTTCCATAACCTGATACACGAGGTATGGCCCTATTAACTCTGCCTGCCCAATATCGAACCACCCAATGAGAGATCTATATATCCTACCATATAAAGTCTCGATAGTGCCATCTGGATACTAGCATGATAAATGTTGTCGTGGGCAAATTCTATGAGCGGCAAATGATCATCCCAGCTACGCATAAAGTCACGAACACAAGCTCGCAACATATCCTCAAGCGTCTGAATAGTCCGCTTTGCCTGTACTAAGATTCACCTGAGTACCCAAACCTTGCTGAAATTTCTTCCAAAAATTAGTCGTGAACTTCGCCTCCCGATCTGAGATAATAGAAACTGGAGTGCCATGCAACTTGACTATTTCCTTGATATACAACTGAGCATACTGTTCTGCTGTGTCGGTAGCCTTAACAGGCAAGAAGTGTGCTGATTTTGTGAGTCGGTCCCCAATTTCCCAAATCGAGTCAAACTTGCGAGGCGTGCAAGGTAGTCCCACCACAAAGTCCATATTGATCATCTCCCACTTCCACATTGGGATTTCTATGTTCTGTGCCAACCCACCAGGCCTTTGGTGCTCGACTTTCACTTGCTAACAATTTGGACATCCTGCCACAAAGTCCGCTACATTCCTCTTCATATCATTCTACTAGTAGACTTCCCTAAGATCATGATACATCTTAGTAGAGCCCCGGTGCACGGAATACATAGAAGTGTGAGCCTCGGTCATGATTCTTTCCCGGAGACCATCTATATTTGGAACACATAGTCGTCCTTGGTACCTTAGTGTACCATCATCCACGCCAAGAGAAAAGGCCATGGTCTTATGTTTATGAATCCCCTCATTCAATTGTATCAACAATGGATCGTTGTATTGTTTCTCCTTGACTTCCACCACAAGTGACGATTCAGCCCTATTTTGTACAATCAACCCTCTTCACTAGAGTCCACAAGACGAACTCCCAAACTAGCCAACCAATGAACCTCCTTGGCCAACAACCTTTGACATGCCTCCAAGTGAGCCAAACTACCGATAGATTTCTGGCTAAGAGCATCTGCCACAACATTAGCCTTCCCTCAATGATATAGGATATTGATGTCGTAATCCTCGAGTAACTCAAGCCATCTTCTCTGCCTCAGATTAAATTCCTTCTATTTGAAAATATATTGAAGGCTCTTATGGTCCGTGAATATATCCGCATGGACCTCATACAGATAATGACGCCAAATTTTCAATGCAAACACCACCGCCGCAAGCTCTAAGTCATGTGCTAGATAGTTCTTTTCATGATTCTTGAGTTTCCTAGAATCATAAGCTATCACCTTGCCATGTTGCATTAATACACACCAAGTCCGATTCTTGATGCATCACAATATACCACAAACCTATCTGTACCCTCTAGTAGGGTCAACACCGGTGCCGTAGTTAATTCTGATTTCAACTCCTGGAAGCTCCTTTAACAAGCATCTGACTGTTGGAACTTAACCGCCTTCTGTGTCAGTTTAGTGAATGGAGAGGCGAGAGTAGTGAACCCCTACACAAACTTCCCGTAATATTCAGCTAAGCCCTAAGAAACTGCGAATCTCAGTTGGGTTAGTTGATTTATGACAATCCTTCACAGCTGCAATCTTATGAGGATCAACCTTAGTTCCTTCTCTGGAGACGACATGACCCAAGAACTATGTTACTTATGTTGTTATATCTTGTTATATCCATGTTCTCCCTACTTGTTTGATTATCTCAGCTATGATTCATGTTTGAAATCATGTTTACGCCATGTGATTATTTGATTGAGATCTAATGAGTCTATTTCTGTTGTTTTGGTCTTTCTGATTTAACTGTAATTTTACACTCTGTCACGATTCTTTATTTGCATGTCATATCTCAATCTCTGTTCATTAATCGTTGTGAGACTTTGAGACTTGAGAGGTTTGTGACTGGGGTGGGCCATAGATCCATGTTGAGAGAGTGTTAATTGGATTGGGTTGCACGCTACAACAGGCCATATTGGCTTTATTATCATTGGATTGGGGTGCATGCCGCAATATGCCTTATTGGCTTTATTGTTATTTGGATCGGGTTGCATGTCGCAATAGGCTTTATTGGATTTATTGATATTTGGATCGGGCTGCACGCTGCATCCGGCCTTATTGGCTATTGATTAGCGCTTGGGCAGGATCCGCTCCTCTGGAGTCTATCATACCGGCAGTGAGCGCAGGCACAGTGATATGTACACATGCTTTATTGAGGGGATTTTGAGCCAGGCACCCGTACAGTACTAAGTGATTGTGTCTGTGTGATAGAGTGGGGGCAATTGAGCCAGGCATCTTGAGTGCGTTGAGAGTTGGTGTGCTTAATGGTAGCACTGTGAAATCATTTACTAGGCATGAATATTTGACATGTAGGCATATAGATGTATTTTCCGTATGCTACATTGTGTATGACATTTGATGACTTGACATGTATATTGACATGTAGGCATAGAGATATATTTTCCTCATGATATTTGGTAAACGAAAGGTCTTATCTAATGTTGTAAATTGGAAAAACATAGTTCATTTCGATAAACACATGTTTAATTAATTTTAGTGGTAAGATTTGGTCTTAGCAGTTATACATGAAAAGCATGTCTACTTTCCGTAGCTGTGATCGAGCTGAGCATAATGCCTTTTAAGTTTTTCACTTTTACTATTTTTATTATATTATAATGAGTTGTTATTGGACATTGTTATTGGACTCTGACCTCATTCAGAGCTTGTCACTACTTTCAACTTGAAGTTAGGTTTGTTACTTATTGAGTACATGGGGTCGGTACTCATACTACACTTCTGCACCTTGCGTGCAGATCTCAGTGCTGATGTTGTTGTGTATGATGGGAGCTGGCATTGAAGATGTACTTGCTTTGCGTATATAGCTGCCACTTGTCCTAGGTAGCTTTAGACTTGCAAATCCGTTTATGTATATTTTGAACATATAATGTATTTATTTTGTACCAGCTTTGAAATTCTATGTCTTAGAAGCTCATGATTTGTATACCAATCCTTGGGGTTTTGTAGTGAAGTTCAGTTATTTTATTCACTCCTATTATTCTAATTTGAGTTGTGTTGGTTGTTATTTGGCTGACCTAGTGGATTAGGTTAGGTGCCACCACGACTAGTTATTTGGGGTCGTGACAAGTTGGTATCTTAGCTCTAGGTTCATATCTTCTACGAGTCATGAGCAAGTGTCTAGTAGAGTCTTGCGGATCGGTATGATAACGTCCATACCTATCTTCAAGAGGCTACAGGGCATTTAGGATAAACATCCCATCTTTCATTCCTTGTCGTGCAACATTGATTCAACTTGAAGGTATATTTTGAATTCCTTCACTTACTCATGTGTTATGTTGAGCGCCCGGTATCAGCTGCCCATCAATGGCTTGTGATTCCATGGATGAGGGGCGAGCTGTGTTTTTTGTGTTTTGGTGATGGGCCAGTCTGGAGGACTTGAAGCCAGGTTTAGACCGCAGGTTGGGCTCGGTATTTTCAGTTGTGTAAGTATATGCTTTTGGACTTATATGTCTGGTAGTCTCCCTAGGAGTGGAATTTATGGCTTAGTGAGTGGTTGGATGGCTATATGATGATTATGATATAACTGGGGGATGTGTTCAGATAGTTTAGATGTGACGAGAAGAATTTGCTTGGGATGTATAAGGGAATATTGGGTGCTTGATTTCCGTCTTAATGTGTTGTGTGTAGTCTTGAGTTATGAGCGTGTTGAGGAATCTTTTCATGTTTTCCAATTGTGGAATGAAGTGCATTCTTATGTTTTGTTGACGGTCTTAGGCTCGGAAAGATTTACTAAATGCATAGTGGTTGTGACTATGGTAGGGCGTAAAGAGATTCCAGTTTGAGGCTAAGCGGGTGGGTTATCTTTGCTGAAAAGCTTGTGTGATTCCTACGATTATTATGTGGAGAGTTTCTTTCTACCGGTAGGTTACATGTGTTGCAATTTGAGTTTGGATCGCTTGAGGAAGTTGGCTTGACTGTCAAGAGAATGAATGTGAGCTTAGTAGATGATTTGATGTATTTTACGAATTGTGTTACATGAACTTATGAAGGATTTAGTTGAATTATAGTGCACGATTATGGGAGAAATAGAGTAAGGGCATTTTGGGTTATTTGCTGATGTGTTCTATGGCTATGAGACAAGTGGGGGAGTCTGCTGTCAACGATCAGGTTGCATGGTTATGTGTTACATTAGTTTCGGGTTGAGGCACATTTGTGGATCAGTTATGACTTGAAGAGGTTGGTTTGAGGATGACCTGAGCATGGAAATTTCTGGATGCATGATATATTACACTTTATGGATATATGAAAATCTTGGAACGATTTAGATTTTTTATTCGTGATGGATGTAATGTGCTACAGAAAGAGGGTCACTCGGTTGCTTAAAGATGTGCGTTACTTCTTTTGGTGTTGGTGTGCTAATAGAGCACGAGTTGTTCGGCTCGTATTGGCAGTGCATTGGGTATTTGATTGAATTTCTGGATTATAAAAGGTTAAGATCTGAGATTTAAATTGAAAGATGCGGTGATTTACATGCATGTTTATATCATTAGAGGTTCTACATTTCAGTATCAGAGAGGTTGACAAAACAGCTTTAGATTGACGAAAGGTCTCTTTGGAGTGGGTATCTCAGTTGTGACACTTTTAGGGTTCTTAAGAGGGAGTACAACGGCTCATGGGCTTTCGGAAGATGTGGTTTGACGCTTAGGTCTCTTGAGGTGAGCTCTGGGTTAGGAATGTGGTGTACTGGCAAAGAGAAGTGTTAACTTGAAGGTAATTCAGAAGGAACTTAGAGAAATAGGACAGCTTGATAATATGTTGGATATACATGGTAATGGATATGATCAGTTCTTTTGGTTCTTTTGATGTGGTAAGGCTTTACAAGTTTTTTGTGGTAATGCTCTTAGGCTTGGCAACTTGCTTGACTTTGTTGAAGTTAGAGGTATTCAATTATGATGGCTTAGCTATGTGTAAATGAATTTTAAGAGTTCTCGATGATATCTGCCACGGCTTAAGATGGATGTTCTCTACAGACATGGGTAGTTTGTTACGTGTTGTAATTTTCTCGTGGATGGATCAAGTGGAAGGTTTCTGGCTGATTGAGTATGTATTCTGCTTGTGACTCAGAGTTGATAATAGGATTCTCGTGTTTTCATATGATGCCATGATAGAGGCGATGCGACGTGTGAGATGGTTGTTTGCATGCACAAGATTGCATTTCAGTTTCAAAGGGAAGGTCATGCATTTTAGACAGCATGGACAGTCTCAGATGTTTACATAAATGCTAGTACTACTTGGTATTACCTGGGAAGGGTGCGCATTCAGAAGGCACACTGTGTTTTGACTTACAGATGCTTTATTGGTATTAGGGTACTCGCTGGTTGATCGGCTAATGATGTTCAGATTTTACTAGGTCGCACGAAACAATTATAGGAGTATTTCTCGTAAGATGATTGTGTATAAAGGTTGTGTTAGTCATTTGAGTGGTAAAGATGGGTCGAATATGGTAATGCATGTAATCTAGGGATTTGGAGACTAGGAGGGTTCTCAGAGGCTGATTGTTCCTTGGTTGTGGAGGCGAAGGTATGCTAAGAGGTTGGCGACTGAGTGTATGTATTGTGGATGGGTTATTGTGGACTTCTTAGAGGGTATCCGTATATTTCGAGAGGATCGGAATTTATTTGGAGGCACATGTAGGCCTAACATGTAATTTATACCGGGTCGGATTTGTTGACTCAACACTGCTATTATTGAGGGGTGTGTCATTCCGTTCGAGTTGAGCTTGTTCGTGTTCTATTTTCTATGTTTTACTCTTCTATGTTTTGATGGGTTTTGTTGACTAGTTGCACACATGATGCATTTTAGTCTGGCCCTTGTCGCGAAATTGGGGCGAGATGGCTCTTGGGTGTTGAATGGTTGATTGCACCTTAGTTATGGTCTTTCCTGTTTGTTGTATATTGTGCTATTCATTTCTTCATAGTAATGGTCATGCACTTCGTGCGTTTGTTGTGGATTTGAGTATGGTTGTTGATTTTGAGCATTATGGCTCGAGGTATTTCATGTGGACCAATGCTTGGATGGGGTCATGCATCGCAGCAGAGTTATGTTGGGATATGATCCTTTATGTTGATTTCGTATGTTTTGTTTCTCCTTTGGGTGATGGATTCTTAGCTTTGTTCTTGTGATGGTATCAGTGAGCTTGCCGAACAGTCCTCTCATTTGGTTCTTTTTTCATCATGTAAGCCCCGTAAAATTTTACCTAAAACCTAGGGTTTCTTGGTGCCGAAGTGGACTTATGTGTTGATGATTGTAGAGAGCTCCTGTGGTTCGGGCTTTTTGGAATGAACAGTGCATTAGGGAGTTGAAATTTTTTTTTTAATGTGCAGGGCATTTTCTACGATTCATTCTGCGGTCGCCGAACTGATATTCGGACCACAGGTCTGCCGCAGACTGAAGCAGGAACTTGGGAAAAATATTTGGACCATTATGCGGTCCATTATGCGGCTGCGTAATCATTTCACGGGCCGCACAACTCATCGCAGGCCCAACACAAAAATTTCTGGAGGGAAGTTCTACGGCGCATTATGCGACCGCAGAATAGGTCTGTGGACCTCAGACCGGTCGTAGAGTGAGGAAGTAGTGCCCCGTTCCGGAGGGCCATTATGCGGTCCATTTTGCGAACCGCAAAAGCGTTATGCGGTCGCATATACAACCGCAGATCTTCTCTCTAAAACCTGTCATTTTAGAGAGAAGAGGGAGTGTTCTATAGAGAGAGAAGTAAGCCCCAAATACTTTGATCATCAACATCTTGTCCAAGCTTTGAAATTCAACAAGAAATCTCACAAGATTTTCTTCCAAGAGGTAAGGTTCTAACCCTAGTCTTCAATTTCGAGTTTAACTAGAAGATGGGTAATTGGGAGTATGAATCTTGGGTGGGAAAGTTGTTATTTGTGCATGCATGTAGCTATGAGGATGGTGGGGAGGTAATTGAACTAGTATGAGTAAACCTTGGTATTGAATTAGTATTGGGGTGAAGGAAAACTTGTGGAAGAACCTTGCAATCGAATTCACACACCTAGTGTTTGATAAAATGCTCAAATGAGCTAAAACCATGAATATCTTCCTAATTTGTGTTCAATTTTTCTATGTCTCTAAATAGATCGAGGTTTCTAGGATTTTCAGAACTGTTAAGTGAATTAAGAAAAGCTCAAAACAAGGTATGAAGGCTAAGCTCTTCTTCTAGTATCGGAATTCCCGAATCCTTGTAAAGTCCTATCATGTGTAGTCGAACTTGAAACGCTATTGATGTGGGGTATTCAAACTAGTAAAATTGATTCCCAATTGGTATAATGTGTTAGAACCCTCGTGTGTTAATGATTCTCTATTTTTGACGTAATCATGCTACACCCCTTTTTGGGAAGAAGATCTTGCATAAAATCAATGTGATTACACACTTATTTCTCATATGATGAAACCTTACGAACATACACTTGCTAAGGCCAAAGGTGCCAAATGGTTGATTTGAAAGGGAACTCTTTTATACAAACTATTATCATTTTGGGAATCCGAAGTTTGGCCTTGTGAATACACCTCCACCTGCATACATATGGGTGAGGCGGCAGGGTCGCTTTGTGTAGAGTTTTGGCATTGTGAATACATCTCCACCCCCATACATTGGGGTGAGGCGACAGGGCCGCTTTGTGTAGAGTTTCTGGTATTGTGATGGCACCTCCACTGCATACATTAGGGTGAGACGGTAGAGCCGCTTTGTGTAAAGGTAGTTGTATAGGATCCCCGACTTAAGAATTTATATAAATGTTATTGAAAGCTCTTAATAAATTTTTTATGGCTTTAACGGCAAACTAAGCCTTTTATTGTTACCATGATTCATCATATCCATGTGGTATTTCCAAGTCCATGCAGAGGTTTTTGGTTTTCATACTAGTACTATTCGACATGTACTAACGTCCCTATTTTCAGAGGCACTGCATCTTTAATACATGCAGGTGGTTCCGCAGCGGAGGGCATTGACTAGTGATAGCGGTATACCTCTTCTCAGCAGATTTGGTGAACCCCACTTCATTCGGGGTCATGTATTTTTTGTCCCACGTGTATTATATTTTAAGGTATAGCCGGGGCCTTTTTGCCGGTGTTATCATAGTGTTTTATATCCGCTGAGGCTCCATAGACATAGTGTGGATTTTATATGGGTGTTGGGAAAGTCAAACTAGCCTTGTTGTATTTGAATCACTTGTAGCACTTTAACTTTGATTGTGTATGTATTTTGAGACTATAAAATGAAGTGACTAATGGTAATGGAAGTGGCATTGTTCATGGGATCCACTCAATGTTTAATTAATGATATACATGTATCTTCTCTTTATTCATGTACGAGTTGGGTAGAAGGTAATCTAGCAGGCTTGCTTGGCGGTGTTATCTCGGTTAAGCGCCCGTCACGGCTCCCTGAGGTCGGGGCATGACACATCATTGAGTATATCTGAGTTATTGCCTGTTCGGCACGCGGACTGCATGGTATGTGGATCTAGGTGGTATTGGTTTGGAATGACGGTCGAGTAGTTTTCAATGGATGAGACGATATTTTGGATTGGGAATTAGTACTATCGGATTTGGATAGGGTACGTTTGGAAGAATAATGTTAGAAGACGGCTTATTATTTGGCAGCAGTTCTTGTTGCGCAAGAGAGCTCCACGACGTGTTGACCTGATGAGTGGTTATGAGTTATGTGTGTTTCTTTCATCATTGGTAGTGTACGAAGGTTCAGTACAAAGTGTTAGTTGCTATAAGGTTTGTTACCGGTACCGGGTTTGTTGTTGGGCAGCAATTATGGTTGGAAGTTATTGCTATAAGTACCTGAGTACGAAGTATATCATGTGATTATATTAGGGTTATGGCTATGGCTTGATTCGGCTTGTTTAGAATTATACAGTTGAGAATCGGCTTGTTTAAACTTATGCATTCAGGATCACCCTTGGGATGTGTACGATGAGATCATACAGTAATTTGATGGCTTTGGAACAACTATTAGCACGCGTATGTTTAAGTGGGGAGAATGTAACAACCCAACCAGTCATTTTGAGCATTTGTATTTCGTTTGATGGTTTCAGGACTTGAGAAGCTTCGTATGGTGTATTATGAATTGTGTGCATCGTTGGTTTTGGTTTTTAGGTGATTCGGGATTGACTTGGAAGAATGATTCTCAACTAGGAAGCTTTAAGTTGGAAGAGCTGACCAAGTTTGACTTTTATGTATTTGACCCTGGATCAGATTTTTGATGGTTCTGTTAGGTCGGGATGGTGATTTTAGACTTTGGCATATGCCCTGATTTATATTTGGATGTTTCTAGAATGGGCGCTAACTGGCGAAAGTTGGCAATCTGATGGTTTGAAAAGTTCATAGGTTTGACCGAGTTGACTTCAGAGTTTTCGGGTTCGGATTATGATTTTGGGAGTTGGAATAGGTTTATTATATCATTTGGAACTTGTGTGCGAAATTTGAGGTCATTCGGAGTTGGTTTGATACGGTTCGGCATGAGTTTTAGAAGTTGGAAGTTCATTAGTTTCATTAGGCTTGAATTGGGGTGCGATTCATGGTTTTGATGTTGTTTAATGTAATTTGAGGCTTTAAGTAAGTTGGTAATGTGTTTTAGGAATTGTTGGTATATCTGGATGGGGTCCCGGGGCATCGAGGGTGTTTCAGATGGTTGACGAATCATGTTTGGACTTGGGGAAAATGCTGAAGGTTGCAAGTTCTAGTGAAATCGCACCTGCGTGGATTTGGCCACAAGTGTGAGGCCGCGAAAGCCGCCCGGTGATCGCAGAAGCGGAGGAAGGCTAGGCAAGGCTGGGTGCACAGGTGTGTAGGTGGAGCCACAGATGCAGATGCGCAGGAGTGCTAAGTGGTCCGCAGATGCGTAGTTGGATGGGAGCTTGAAAGTTCGCAGGTGCGGTAGGACTTCCGCAGAAGCGGACTAGTAGATGCGAGGTTGTGTCCGCAAAAGTGAAAAGCTGAAGGCTGCTGAGGTATCGCAGATGCTATGTTAGGAGCACCTGCAGAATCGTAGATGCGGTTAAATGAGCCGCAGGTGTGAGAACCACTGGTCAGACTTTTAAAAAGAGGGTTTTGGTCATTTTTCTCATTTTGGATTTGTGGAGCTCGGCTAAGGGAGATTTTGGTAGACTATTTGCTACAATTGAAGAGGTAAGTAAAGTTACTTTTGATGTTACATATTAATTACACATTGATTATTACACCTAGTTTATGTGGATTTGAAGTGAAATTGTGGATTTTAGACTACGTTGTTAGAGAGTAAGATTTGGTGATTTGGGTGCCGATTTTGGGATGGAATTGGATGAATTTAGTATAGTTGGACTCGTCATTGAATGGGTGTTCAAAATTTTTGAATTTTATTAGGTTCCGGTGTGGGGGACCATGGTTGACCTTTTGGGTTGACTTTGCATATTTGATTCAAGACTTTAGCTTTATCATTTGAGATTGTTTCCTATGGGTATAATTGATTGTATTAAGTTGCTTTGACTAGATTCGCATCGCTCGGAGGCCGATTCACTAGGCGAAGGATTTTTCGAGTATTGAGTTGCACGTTTTGAGATAAGTAACATTTCTAAATTTGGATTTGAGGGTAATTATCCGTGGGAACTACGTTACTTGTGATTTGTTGGGGTGACGCATAAGCTAGGCGACGGGCGTGTGAGCGTGCACCGGGGTAATTATGATCGAGTTGACTTTTAGACTATTACCGGACTTGTTTTGCTGTTATATCTTGTTATATCTGTGTTCTCCCTACTTGTTTGATTATATGAGTTGTGATTCATGTCAGAAATTATGCTTAGGCTACGTGATTATTTGGTTGAGACCTAATGAGACTATTTCTGTTGATTTGAGCTTATCTGATTTAACTGTGATAATTTAACTGTATTTAGATGCGGGATTCATTTTTCCAATCTGTGATAGCAACTGGGTTATCCCAGTTCAGTGCATTCCAAAGAAATGTGGAATGACTATGGTATAAAATAAGAACAACGAGTTGATCTGAACAAGAATAGTCATGGGATGGTGAATCTATATGGACTATAGGAGATTGAGCAAGGCCACCGGAAAAGACCATTTTCCCCTATCGTTCATAGAATCGATGTTAGATAGACTAGTAGGGAAGTCCCACTATTGCTTATTGTATGGATACTCAGGGTATAACTAGATCTCTATTGCCCTTAAGGATAGAGAGAAGAACGTCGTTCACATATCCATATGGCATCTATGCTTTCTAAAGAATGTTGTTTTGCCTATGCAATGCACATGCCACATTCCAAAAGTGTATGATGGCCATATTCACTAATATGGTTGAAGATATAATGGAGATTTTTATGGATGATTTCTCGGTGTTGGGGAACACAATAGATGACTGCCTTATTAATCTGAGAAGAGTGCTAATGAGGTGTGTGGGAAATAACTGGTGCTAAACTGGAAAAAGTGTCATTTCATGATACATGAAGGTTTAGTCTTGGGACACCTAGTGTCAAACAAGGGCATTAAATTCGACTTTGCTAAGCTTGATGTGATAGAGAAGTTGCCACCACCCACTTCCGTAAAAGCAATAAGAAATTTTGTTGGTAATGCTGGCTTCTACAGGTAGTTTATAAGTGATTTTGCAAAATTTCTAGCCCTTTGTGTAAACTACTTGAAAAAGATCACCCCTTTGTGTTTTCCTATGATTGTAGGGTACCTTTCGACGAGTTGAAGAAAAGACTAGTAACTACACCCATTATAGTCGCACCTGACTAGGAGCAACCATTTGAGCTGATTTGTGATGCAAACGACTATGCTGTGGGAGCCGTTCTCGGGCAGCGAAAAGATAAAGTCTTGCATCCATCTACTATGCAAGTAGGAACTTGAGTGGTTCCCAACTCAACTATAATGTAACCAGAGGGAGATGCTAGTAGTGGTGTTCGCATTTGACAACTATAATTCCCGTCGACATCAGATGCCCATGAATCCATTTCAGGAGGTGGAAGTGTTTGATGTATAGGGAATCAATTTCATGGGGCCTTTTGTCAGCTCATATGGTAGCAAGTACATATTTGTGGCTGTAGACTATGTTTCAAAATGGGTGAAAATTGTGGCACTACCTACGGATGATGCAAAAGGGGTCATTGATTTTCTAAAAAAGACTTTACTTGATTTGGCACTCCAAGAGCGATAATCAGTGATAGAGGCACCCGCTTCTACAACCGAACTAGAGAAATATGGGTTTCGCCACAAGGTTGCCACTCCGTAGCACCCACAGACAAGCGGGCAAGTGGAGGTGTTGAACATACATATAAAGAGTGTGTTGACAAAGACCGCTAATGCCACAAGAACGGATTGGGCAAGAAAGTTGGATGATGTACTCTGAGCCTATAGCACTGCTTTCAAAACTCCAATTGGCATGTCACCATATAAATTGATATTTGGGAAGGCATGTCACTTACCGGTGGAGTTGGAGCATCGAGATTTATGGGCATTGAGGCAACTTAATTTTGATATGGAAGCTGCGGGCACAAGTAGAATCACATAGTTGCACAAGCTTGATGAGTTTCATTACCATGATTTTGAGAGCACAAGGTTGTACAAGAAGAAAATGAAGATGACGCATGACAAAATATTCTAGAGAGAAATTTTACACTCGAGGACATGGTATTGTTGTACAATTCAAGATTAAAGTTGTTTCCAGGCAAGTTAAAGTCAAGATGGTCAAGCCATTTTGTGTGGGAGAGATGCATCATAATGGAGCCGTAGAGATTGCATCGAAAGATGGCTCCTGAAAGTTCAAAGTTAATGGGCAAAGGCTAGAATATTATCAAGGCATGGTTGAGGAAGATAAAGTGATCTCGATCATATACTTGAAGGATCCTTAATAAGGAATAGCTCGATTCATGCCGCAACATTGAATCAGGATCTTTCTGGGAGGCAATCCATAATTTTGTTATAATTCGTCATGCCGCGACATTATGTCAAATCATGCCCTCATTGGGCGGCAACCCAATTTTCTTTGCTTTCTTCTAGTTGTTATTTAGTTTTTTTATTGTAATTCTAAAGTGTGTGACATATTTGTGAGTGTTGCAGGTATGAAGAGGTGAAAATGAGCATGATTAAGGTGAGGGAGTCGTACAAACTAGCCACAATTTAATTTTTTTAAAAAGAGGCAGCGAAGCAGAGCTCGCTTATCGAGATTGGGACCAAGAATGTTTAGGAGCAAACATTTGGGGTAGCGAAGTACCCATAGCTTCACGAGACCGTGATCAAAAGAGAGTAAACAAATATAGTGGGCAGCGAGTGCCCATGGCTTAGCGGGAACAGGACCGGCCAAAGCTGAAACAGAAGTGGGGCGCGTCTCCAGGTCGCACATCGCGAAGTCCTAGCGCGACCCCTAGATATTTCTATTTTTTTGTTAGCTCGTTCTTTTTTTAAAAAAAAAGAAAAAGAAAAAAAAGTAACACAAAAATAAAAAAAACCCTCTCTCTCTCTCTCTTCACTCAAACACCAAAATAAACCATCACTCTCTCTCTCACTCAAATACACACACCCACGTACAGACCCCTCCCTCCCCACTTTTCTCCCTCGCGCCACCATCGCCCCCATTCCACAAGATAAGAC